>PVJC01009746.1:0-45221 GCA_004026665.1 Murina feae
TGAGCAGCTGAAACGAGTAACATCCAGCCCGAATTGGCGCAGGAGATGCAGCTGGGAGTGACAGTTTGCAGCCTTGGGACTGTTGGAGATCACAGGGCAACCACTTGTTGCTGAAATTTTTCCCAGAGCAGCGACTCTGCGGAGGAGTCTGCACCATCTTGAAGGGGAGAGTGGCTGTTATCACAAGCTTATACATCCAGGAATCCTGCAACAGAGGCACCCCGGGACCAGCTAGGAACCCAGGAACACCAGATCCCACAAAGACATGGACTCAGACAAGCCCTGAGCCTTCTCATGGAAAGGTCTGATTTCGCCGAGATAAAGGTGCAGTGTGTAATCCACGTGGGAGAGAAGGCTGCACATGTGGGTGTGCACGTGCAGGGGAAGTCTGTGCCCCACAAAGTCTGTGGCCCTTGGGGCCAGTGTGATCCACGAGTGGGAAGGGAACCCGTAGGGCTGCTGGCAGAAAGGCACTATAGAAAAATCAGCCCATAGCTTGATTGGATGCGAAATGGCAGCCTTGGACTTTGTCAGTGTCCTGGCTTCTTATTACCAGGGGAGTGAGGACTTGCTGAAGAGATGTTGGGAGAATTGCACACAGAGCAGGACTGTGGAAGCTGCCAGCAGAGCTGAGCCTTGGAGGTTGCAAGCTCACACAGTTAATCGGGCTTATTTTTTCTTTTCTCTCGTTAAATCCTTGCTCTTGATTATTAAGCCCAATACATAGGATTGCCCAGTTGGGGTCACTCACAGAGATTGCAGGGGAAAGTTGTTTTTGTGGAACTTGGGGATTAGAACGGGAAGTAATGGACCAAGAAACCAGCTCTGGGACAGTCCATTCTCCCAAACCAGTATTAAGTGTGACAGGGAAAACAAGGCCTAAATACTGGCTAGAGAAGACTGATAGCCCCAGAGGTCATTCCAGGAATACTGCCACTCAGAGGCTGAACAACAAACTGACTCTTCTGTAAACACAAATAAAGGCAGTCTGGGAAACAAAGAAATACTGCCGGCTTTAAAATCAGGACTGTGATTTACAACACGGAGGAGCAGTGTATCGCAGGGAACTTCAATCCTCTTCTAAATACCTGACAGGACAAAGGAGAGCCAAACCAAAGAGTAGAGGAAGTGAATGACCCTCACTACTGCAGATTTTTATTTTTTTCACCTTTTACTTAAGAAACTAATTTTTTTTCTTTTTCCACACTTGATTTTACTTTTTTAACTATTATGTTTTTATTTTTAATCATAATATTACTACTACTATTTTACCTTTTTTAGTGTAATTTTATTTTCTCGTGATTTTATTTTAGGATTAGTATTCTATGTTCTATTTTCATTTTTCCTTTTAGCATCATTTTACTCTATCTCAACCTTACCTTTATGTCAACACTCTCTTCCTCACATTTCTCATTTTGTTGTCCTGTTTCTTGATAGAGTCAAATGAGACTGACTCCCCAAAATTTCCAGTTGTTCAACCACCCCTTTTTTGAATCAGCCAATAGGGATGCAGAGGAAATGACCCAAGTCCAAATTGGGCCAACTGCATTCTGCCCCCTGTGCAACCAAACCCTTATCCTTCCCTCGACCAATCACACATTACCCCACCCACTACTTCCAGACCCCCTATAAGTCCTTTGTTTTCCTGAAATTCGCTCTCTCTCCCCACCCTGCTGCTGCGTTGGTGAGCATATGTGGGACGGAGCTCGAGCTAGCTTGAATAAAGGCTCTATGTTTTTGCATCGGTGTCGGGGCTCACTGGAGGCCTTTGGGGATCACGAAATCTGAGATTCACATTTCTCTGACCCTATTTCTGCTTTAGATTTTCCCTACTCCCTCTTTTTACCCCCTCTTAAGATTTCACCCTACTTATATGTCTAATTTCCAATCCCCTGCTCTAAGTCCATACACACCTCACTCTTCTCTTTTTTCACTAACCAAAATTTTTTCCTCTTGTCTTTTTTTTTCTCTCTCTGTTGTTTGGCTGTTGTTAGCTATATTGTTGATTATCCTTTTTTTTAATGCTTCTTTGTGAGATTGTTTCACTTTTTCTTTTTTTTTTGGTTGTTGCTTTTTTGGTTATTTTATTACCTCTGTTTTCCCTCACTTTGCTTGAAATTAGTGGTTGTTTATAGTTTGCATTCATGTCTAGGTATCTTTTGCTGGGATTCGTTGAAATTAGTGGTTGTTCTATTAGAATTTTCTCCCCATATATTTTCTTCCCCTCTTTTATTTCATTCTATTTCTTTTCTCTCTTACTTTTTTTTCTTTTCTTTTTTCCTTTTCTAATTTCATTTTTGCACTCTGCTTTTTTCCCTTTTCTCCTTTTTCTTTTTCTCTTCCTCTTTCCCCTAATTCTCTTTTCTCTGGTGGCCACCTTTATTTGGAGTTATTAGTATCATGAATACATCTGTGTTCAGTACTTTATGTATTATGCCTTGTTGTACTGTATTTTGTGCCTTTAAATAAATGCAAGAGAGAGATAACTACATAACCAGACACCCAGAGAAGACGAAGAAACAGTCCACATGTAAAAGAGAAGCAGGCATCACCAGAAAAGGAAGTAAATGAAATGGAGGCAAGCAAACTGTCAGAGAAGGAATTCAGAGAAATGGTCATAAGGTGGTTGAAAAGAATGGAAGACAAATTCAAAAATATGTGTAAGAATGAAGAGGAAATGAAGAAGAACCAAGAAAAAATGAAAAGTGACATCACTACTATAAATAACTCAATAGAAAGCATCAATAGTAGACAAGATGAAGCAGAGGATTGCATCAGTGAGCTAGAAGACAAGGTAGGAAAAAATACACAAGCAGAGAAGCTTCTAGAAAAAAAAAACACATTAAAAAGCAGGAGGAGAGCCTAAGAGAACTTTGGGACAACACCAAAAGAAACAATATCCATGAAATAGGGTTGCGAGAAGGAGAGGAAACTGAGCAAGGAATAGAAAGCTTGTTTGAAGAAATAATGACAGAAGACTCCCCTGGTATATGGAAGAAAAAACTCACACAAATCCAAGAAGCTCACAAAGTCCCAAACAAAATGAACCCCCAAAACCAACACCAAGGCACATCATAAATAAATTGGCAAACACCAACGACAAAGTAAGAATTTTAAAAACGGACAGAGAGAGACAGAAAATTACCTACAAAGGATCCCCCATCAGACTAGCAACAGATTTCTCAACAGAAACACATCAGGCAAGAAGGGAATGGAATGAAAAATACAAAGCCATGCAAAAGAAGGGTCTGAATCCAAGAATACTGTACCCAGCAAGGGTATCAATCAAAATTGAGGGTGCAATCAGGAGCTTCACAGACAAAAATGGACTAAGGGAGTTTGTTACCACCAAATGAGCAATGTAAGAAATGTTAAAGGGTATGCTGTAAAAAGAAAAAAAAAGGAAACAAAGAAGGAACACAGGGATAAAGAATAATAATGGTGACAATTATCTATGAATCATAGCTTTAAATGTAAATGGATTAAATGCCCCAATCAAAAGACATAGGGTAACTGACTGGATAAGAAAACAGGACCCATATATCTGCTGTCTAAAGAAAACCAACCTCAGAAAAAAAAAAGATGAACACAGACTGATGGTGAAGGGATGAAAAATGGTTTTTCAAGCAAATGGAAATTAAAAAAAGCTGGGGTAGCAATACTTATATCTGACAAATAAGATCTCAAAGTGAAGGACATAAAAAGAGATAAGGAAGGCCACTTCATAATACTAAAGGTATCAATCCAACAAGAATAAATAACTCTGGTAAACATATACACACCCAATATAGGAGCACCCAAATATAAAATAAAAAAAAATAAAAAATAAAAAAATAAAAAAACTTCTGGAAGATATCAAGGGAGAGATTGACAGAAATATAATCATTGTGGTGGATTTAACACTCCACTATCACCATTGGACAAATCCTCTAAACAAAAAATCAGCAAAGAAACATCAATCATAAATGACTCGCTAGATTAGATTGAATTAATCAACATCTTCAGAATACTTCACACCAAAGCCATAGAATATACATTCTTCTCAAGTGCACGTGGGTTATTCTCAAAGATAGACCATATATTGGGTCACAGGCAAAGTCTCTTCAAATTCACAAAGATAGAAATCATATCAAGCATCTTCTCAGATCACAATAGCATAAAACTAGAAATCAACTACAATAAATACAATCCAAAAAAATCAAACACATGGAGACTAAATAGCATGCTATTAAACAATGACTGGCTTACCACAGAGATAAAAGAAGAAATAAAAAAATCATGGCAACAAATGACAATGAAAACACAACAATCCAAAACCTATGGGACACAGCGAAAACAGTCTTGAGAGGGAAGTTCATAGCTCTACAAACCTACTGCAAAAAACAAGAAAAAATGATAATAATTTACCTAAACCTACAACTCAAAGATTTAGAAAGAGAGAAACAAGAAAAGTCCAGTGTAAGCAGAAGGAAGGAAATAATAAAGATCAGAGCAGAGATAAATGACATAGAGAAGAAAATAAAACAATACAAAAGGTCAACAAAACCAAGAGCTGATTCTTCGAAAGGATAAACAAGATTGATGAACCTCTAGCCAAGCTCACCAAGAAGCAAAGAAAGAAGACCCAAATAAACCAAATCAGAAATGAAAGAGGTGAAATAAAACAGACCCCACAGAAATACAAAGTATTGTTAAAAAATACTATGAACAACTCTATTCCAACAAATTGGACAACCTGGAGGAACTGGATATATTCCTAGAAAAAATATAACCTTCCAAAACTGGATCAGGAAGATCCTAAAAATTAAAATGGGCCAATAACTATGGAAAAAATGGAAGCAGTCATCAAAAAGCTTCCAACGAATAAAAATCCAAGACCAGAGGGCTTCATAGTGGAATTTTACCACACATTCAAACAAGAACTAAAACCTATCCTCCTCAGACAATTCCAAAAAATTCAAGAGGAAGGAACACTTCCAAGCTCCTTCTACAAAGCCAGCAACAGCCTAATACCAAAAACAGATAAAGACAACATAATGAACAAGAATTACAGGCCAATATCCCTCATGAACATAGATGCCAAAATTCTCAACAAAATCCTAGCAAATAAGATCCAGCAGTACATCAGAAAGAGCATACACCATGACCAAGTAGGAATCATCCCAGGAATGCAAGGATGGTACAATATCCACAAATCAATAAACCTGATACATTACATAAACAAATTGAGAGACAAAAACCTCATAGTCATATAAATTGATGCAAGAGAAGCATTTGACAAAATCCAACACCCATTTTTGATAAAAACTCCAAGCAAGGTGGGAATAGAAGGATCTTACCTCAACATAATAAAAGCCATTTATGACAAACCCACAGCCAACATCATACTCAATGGGCAAAAACTAAAACAATTTCCCCTAAGAACAGGAACTAGACAAGGATGCCCACTCTCACCACTACTGTTCAACATAGTATTGGAAGTATTAGCCATTGCAATTACACAAGGATAAGAAATAAAAGGCATGCAAATTGGGAAAGAAGAAGTAAAACTGTCCTTATTTGCAGATGACATGATATTGTACATAAAAACCCTAAAGACTCCATCAAAAAACTATTAGACTTAATAAATGAATTTAGCAATGTATCAGGATACAAAATTAATGCCAAGAAATCTATGGCATTTCTATACACCAATAGTGAACTTACAGAAATAGAGACTAAAAAAGCAATCCCATTTACCATCACATCAAAAGCATTAAGATACCTCGAAAAAACTTAACTAAGGAGGTAAAAGACCTCTATTCAGAAAACTACAGGACATGAAAAAAGAGATAGAGGAAGGCATAAACAGATGGAAGAACATACCATGTTCATGGATTGGTAGAATCAATATCATTAAAATGTCAATACTACCCAAAGCAATCTATAAATTCAACACATTTCCAATCAAAATACCAACAGCATATTTCATGGACCTAGAACGAACTCTCCAAAAATTCATCTGGAATAAAAAAAGATCCCAAATAGCTGCAGTGATCCTGAGAAAGAAGAACAAAGTAGGTGGGATCTCAACACCAGATATCAAGCTGTATTACAAAATCACAGTGCTCAAAACTGCCTGGTACTGGCACAAGAACAGACATATAGACCAATGGAACAGAGTAGGGAACCCAGAAATCAACCCAAATCAATATGCTCAAATAATATTTGACAAAGGAGGCAAGAACATACAATGGAGTCTTGACAGTCTCTTCAACAAATGGTGTTGGGAAAATTGGACAGATACATGCAAAAAAATGAAACTAGACCACCAACATACATCATACACAAAAATAACTCAAAATGGATAAAGGACTTAAATGTAAGACAGGAAACCATAAAAATACTAGAAGGATTTAAAGGCAACAAAATCTCAGACTTATGCCGAAACAATTTCTTCACCAATACAGATCCTAGGGCATTGGAAACTAAAAAGAAAATAAACAAATGGGACTACATCAAAATAAAAAGCTTCTTCACAGCAAAAGAAACCATCAGCAAAACAACAAGAAAGCCCACTGCATGGGAGAACATATTTGCCAATGTTATCACCAATAAAAGTTTAATCTCCAAAATTTACAGGTAACACATACAAGTTAACAAAAGGAAGATAAATAATCCAATCAAGAAATGGGCAAAGGACCTAAATAGACACTTTTCAAAAGAGGACATTCAGAAAGCCAAGAGACATATGAAAACATGTTCAAAGTCACTAATCATCTGAGAGATGCAAATCAAAACAACAATGAAGTTTTATCTCACACCTGTAAGAATGGCTATCATTAACAAATCAACAAACGACAAGTGCTGGAGAGGATGCGGAGAAAAAGGAACACTCGTGCACTGCTGGTGGGAATGCAGACTGGTGCAGCCACTATGGAGGACGGTATGGCATTTCTTCAAAAATTTAAAAATAGAACTGCCATTTGACCCAGTGATCCCACTTTTAGGGATATATCTCAAGAAGCCAGAAACACCAATCAGAAAGTATACATACATCCCTATGTTCATAGCAGCACAATTTACCATAGCTAAGATTTGGAAACCGCCTAAGTGCCCATCAGCGGATGAATGGATTAGAAAACGGTGGTACATCTGAATACTATGCTGCTGTAAAAAGGAAGGAGTTCTTACCATTTGCATCAGCATGGATGGAACTGGAGAGCATTATGCTAAGTGAAATAAGCCAGTCAATGAAAGAAAAATACCACATGACATCATTCATTTATGGATAATAAAGACCATTATAAACTGATAAACAGAAATAAATACAGAAGCAGAGCTGCATTAACCAGCCTGTCAAATTACAGCATAAAGGCCAGGGACACAAGACACTTGGGGAGTAGAGGAGGACGGGGGAAGGTCAAGGTGGGGGAAAAGAGACATATATACTACTCTTTGCAATATTTTAAGCAATAATAAAGTCCTATATAATAAAAGTGTAATATGCAAATTGACCATCCCTTTGGGACACCTAAGCCACGCTCACCAGCCAATCAGAGCAGCTGTATGCAAAATAACCCAGCCAACATGGAGGCCGGCACTCAGGGAGCTGAGTAAACAGTCGGTTTCCATTGCAGCAGGAGTGAAACTGTTTGCGGGCTGCCTGGACTTCTCTCCCCTCCAGGGAACAACATATTTGCAACATTGTTTCAATCCTAGGAGCTGAAGCAAACAGCAGGCCGGCCTGACTTCTAAGGGAAACATTGTTTCATTATAGAAGCCAGAGCTGAAGCAGAGAGAAGGTTTCATTACTAGGCCCCAGCTTAAAGGAACAGTGTATCAATTACAGAAGATAAACAAACCCCAGACACCTGCTTCCAGCCAGCCTTGCTGGGACATTGGGTCAATGGACATTTCAGCCTGAAAGTCTGAAAGTGCCCCTCAGCCCCTCACCCAGGCTGTCCACACCCCAATGGGGTGAGTGATGCCACTGGGGGGCTTGGCCAGCCTGCAGACAGCCATCAGCCCCTCACCCAGGCTGGCCAGGTACCCTAGTAGGGACCCAAAACCTGAAGGGACTGTGGGCAGCCTGAAAGCCTGAAAGAGCCCTTCAGCCTGTCACCCAGGCTGGCCTCACCCCAATGGGTTGAGGTTCCACACTGGGGGGCTTGGCCAGCCTGCAAACAGCCATCAGCCCCTCACCCAGGCTGGCCAGGCACACCAGCAGGTGGACATCCCCAGAGGGGTCCCAGACTGCGAGGGGGCACAGATCGGGCTGATGGACCTTCCGGGTGCACAAATTTTTGTGCACTGGGCCCCTAGTATATATATATTCAAAAGTTTGAATTAGGATTCCTGAAATAAATTGTATGTCATATTTTTAAAGAAATTTGAATAAAAATATGCTCACTCATACAACTCTCTTCTTTTGAAAGACCTGCTTCAGTTCATACTAAAATAGATCACAAAACAGATGACAAGAGAAGCTTCACAAGGTCTTTCTGAGGCATGTGCCTTGTTTTTCAACTGCTATTTTGTAGTTAATTACAGCTATTCAACTCTAGAAATTCCCAGCTTAGAATGCCCTAAGACTTGCATAAAAAAAATCATTGTCATTAACTTCTCTCCTAGTTGTCATTTCAGTATATGTGCCAAAGAGTGAATGGCTCAATGAATACTGAATTTCTGTCTCTCTCCTAGAACAAGATCTCCAGGGCAAGCATGCTGGTGAGACAAGGCACATAAATTCAATTTCACTGGACTTGCCATTTTGGTTTGGTGCATTTAATAGAAAATCATAGTCTCTGGGGCCCCTCTCTGTGAAATGTGGCTTAAGTTCTTATGCTGACAGATTTATTATAAACTAGCTGTACCCAGTTAAGTGTTGCTGTGACTCAGTCTTGTTAAATGGAAAAGAAAGAAAAGAGAAAGCGCACATTTCTAATATGTTTAATTGCACAATGCTTGCGGGTATACAATGTGCCCTCCCGGGTGGCTGCTCCTGGCATGCCACTGTCCCCACCCTGCCCAGCTGGTCTGGCCTCACATAAGTGTGCCTCTGCAGCCTGGGCCCCCCAGCACCAGTCTGCACCCCCATTCCCATAGGTGGCTCGCTCCCCACACTCGAAGTGGCCCGGCCACTCCAGACTCTCCCTGGCAGGGCCCCTCGCCGAGCCGCCCAAAAGCCATAGGAAAAAGGAGCCCAGGAAGCTCTCCTGCCCTCTCCCACCACACTCCCTGCAAAGCCTCAGCTGCTGGTGTGGTGAGGACTGCCATGGCCACCCGCGCCTCGAGCCCCAGCCCAGCCCCAGCCCAAGGCCCAACCCCACGCTGGTTGATATTTCACAACATGATAATTGGCATGCCGATTTTTAATTACAGTTTGTGTGGTGGCATCCCTGGCAGATCAAGTGAATTCCAAAATTCTGTTGGATAATTAACCACTTCGTCTGCTTCCACAGTAGTGTCCATGGACTTATATGTGACTGCCTGGCTTTGAATGTTAGACTGAATAATATTGTTAAGTTCATAGTATGTGTTACTTTTACATCCAACAGATGGCTCTATTTTTAAAAAAAAACATGTTTTCACCTGTCACAAGTGTGACAGCTATATAACGTAGGTATATAAAAACACGTGCATATTCAAATGCAACATTGTGTCAAAATTTCAAAGCAATTAGTGAAGAACTTTCAAACATTTGAGATTTTGAACAAATGGACATTTACATTTTTATTTATATAGATATATAGACATATTGTTCATGATCATTGAAATAAATGTAGCATTTTACTTCCTGGAACTACCTAATTTCAGCCTGCATCCATCTACTGTAGGTTTTCTTAATTATAAATAACTATCTCCAACTGAAACCTGACAACTTCATCATAATAAATGCAAAGAGGAAAAATACTCCAGAGTACACGAGATAAAGATAGGCAGAGGAAAAAGCATCTATATAAGTTTAGGTAATATAAATAAGATTTGATGTTTTATTGCTTTAAAGCACATTATTAAATTATTACTTTAAAGATAATCCATGCCCTTACTTTTCTAACAATTTGTTTCTGAAACTTTTTTTAAACTTCACAGCTAGAATTTTATTTTTTTTTATTTTAAAAAATCTTTATTTTTGAAAGTATTACATATGTCCCCTTTTCCCCCATTGATCTTGTCTAGCCTGCCCCACCCCCTACCCCAGGCCTTCACAACATTATCGTCTGTGTCCATGGATTATGCATATATGCATACAAGTCCTTTGGTTGATCTCGTCCTACACACCCACCCTTCCCTGCCTTCTCTTTGATGTTTGACAGTCTGTTCCATGCTTCTGTTTTTGCCATCAGTTTATTTTGTTAGATTGCACATAAGACTAAGATCCCATGATACTTGTCTTTCTCTGACTGACTTATTTTTCTTAGCATACTACTCTCCAGGTCCCTTCATGCTGTATCAAAGGGTAAGAGACCCTTTTTATTGCTGCTTTAGGGGCCCAGTGCACATAATTCGTACACTGGGGGGGGGGGGGGTGTTGGAGACCTGGTGTAAGCTGACATGGTCCTTACACCCAAAGGGACTGATAAGATGCAGTCCTCTACCCACACAGTTTTCCCAGGCTTATTTGAATAGTGAATTATCAGTAGAATGAGAGCAGCCTTTCTTGACTTTGTTAAGAAGTCCGTAATTATTTACTGAGATATGCTGTACCAAGGATTCTCTCCCTTAGATGTTTAGAAAAACAAAGAATACATTTATTTTTAATAGGCCTCCTATTCAGTGTTTGTGTATAAAAGGCATTATGCAGTTAATAAAGTTGCTACAGTTAGTCAGAGACTTGCAGATCTCCTGACCCTGCTTTTTCTTGTATTTCTTTTCTCAATTCCCACCTCCCTACCTCAGCCCGGTTCATCTGTCAGGCTGGCCCTGACAAAGGGGTTCTTCATCTTAGCCTGCCCCATCTCACATATTGGGAACCCTCAGGGGGTGTCCTACTGATGGCTTAGGCCTGCTCCCTGCTCCCTTTGGGGAGCAGGCCTAAGCCACAGTCTGGCCTCACTTTGTGGAGGCGACCAGGCTAATCAGGGGAAGCCATCAGCCCCATCACTCTGCTGCTGCAGCCACTGCCAGTCACTGTAACGACCAAGATGTTTTTTTTTTTTCATCAACGCAGACACCAGTCCCTTCACCATGAAGAAATGACAACTTTCTTTAGGCATTTTCAAGATCTTTAATAGGATATGACATTTCTTTCTTTCTTTTTTTTTTATCTTCACCTGAGAATATGTTTCCATTGATTTTTACAGAATGTGGAAGAGAAAGGAAAAACAGGAAAACATCAAAGTGAGAGGAACACTTTGATTGGTTGCCTCCTGCATGAGCTTGACCTGGGCTCCAGCCAGGGAGGAGTTTGCAACCGAGGTACATGCCCTTGATCAGAATTGAACCCAGACCCTGCAGTCAGCAGGCTGAGGCATTATGCACTGAGCCAAACTGGCTAGGGCAGGATATGACATTTCTTAGCCCTCCAGCAGTGGACCTTAATTTTTTTCTCCAGGTGTGTGGTGGAAAAACCCTAGATAACCTTTTTGGATTCTTATTAACCAAGTTACTAAGAATATTACCAGTGGCATACAGGGAGCTTAGCCAATGAGCGGTCAGAAAAGGTGTTTCCTCTGTAGTTCCCTCCGATCAGGCTCCACCCCTCCCCCCCCAATCCAAGCTCCACACCTGCCCAGGTCTGTAAGCTCTGCCTGAGGCTGCAGGCATGGGAAGGGGACCCCCAGACTCCTCTGATCCCCAGCTTCACAGAGCCCAGGCCTCTGTGATCACCAGGTCTTATCCTGCCCCTTGCCATTGCTGGCTCTGCCCTTACCCCACTGGCAGCCTCTGGCCAAGGCTGCAGGCCTGGGCAAGGGACCCCCAGACCCCTGTGATTGCAGGCTCTGCCCTGCTCCTCTGATTGCCTGCTCGTCCCTTCCCGGGCCCTGAGATTGCAGAATCCACCTCTGCCCCAGTGCAGCTGCTTTGCCAGCTCCACCAGTGCCCAAACCCCTGCAATCACAAGCTCTACCCCTGCCCCTCCGATCACTGGCTCTGTGGAGCCAGGCCTCTGCGATCTCCGGCCTTGCCCCTGTCCAGGCCTGAGACCTCTGGCCCAGGCCTTATGTCTGGGTAGGGCACCCTCATATCCCTCTGATCACCAACTCTGCCTCTGTCCCCTCCTATCACCGACTCTGCCCTTTCCCATGTCTGAGGCCTCTGATGAAGGTCTCTGGCCTGGCCTGGGGACCTGCAGCCCCCTCTGATTGCCTGTTCTGTGCCTTGGTCCCCCAACCCCCCCACCACCTACCTTACTAACCGGCCTGACCACTTCAGTGGCGGCTCTGAGCCAGAGTGGGCACCGCCATCTTGTGGCTATGGGCACAGCCATCTTTGTGACAGAGTGATGCCTAATTTGCATAATACTCTTTTATTAAATAAGACGTGGCTATGGATGCCGTCATCTTGTGGCTATGGGGATATCCATTTTTGTGATGGAGCGATGCCTAATTTGCATATTACTGTTTTATTAGATAAGATGTGGCTATGGGCACCACTGTCTTGTGAGTATGGGGGGGCCATCTTTGTGACAGAGTGATGCCTAATTTGCATATAACTATTTTATTAGATAGGATGGTATTCCGTTGTGTAAATGTGCCAGTTTTTTTTTTTTTTTTATCCACTCATCTGCTGAAATGATAGTCAATACATTTTCAGTACTTCTGATGCTAAGAACTTATACAAATGCTATTGGATAGCTCCTTGTCCTCAAATAGTAGCAGAATTTCATTTGTAAAACTATTATTAGTATATTATTGCTTTAACTATTATAACAGTATTTTAATTATTATTATAGAATTATAGATGTTAAAAATAACATGCTGTAATTAATACTTATTGAGTTCAAGTAAAATCACTTTATTTAGTACATCAAATTGTATGAGGATGTTATTGATTTTAAGAATGAAAATTATTATATACTAGAGACCTGATGCACAAAATTTATGCAAAGGGCTTCTGACACAGAGGAGAGGTGGAACACTGGGTTTCAGTCAGAGGTATATTATTCTGTCTTCATTTTAGCTGTATGGGTATCTGAAAAGGTTGCAGGGAAGGATGAGTGGAGCTACCTAGATAAATTGCCTAAGTAAATTAACAAAATTTAACTCTGACCAAAAATAAAATAAACATTGTGAGAGAAAAGGTAAGGGACAAATATATTGTCTAGTAAATGAACATGTAATTGTAAATATGTCTGGATTTCTGACTGCAGGTGTCTAAGAAGTCATTGTCTTTCCTAAGCCTAACTTGGTTGAGCATTGCCTGTGGTGTCTGTTTTGACACTGACAGCTATTTTGTCTCAGAGCTGATGATAAGTGCCTTTCCCTGGCAATGATGCCATAAACACTGTATTTCATACCTTTATTTCTTCAGATGTAGGGGTAACCCAGTAGCCTCCCAAAGTGAGTGAAATACCTCATTTACATTTATCTCTCTATGGTATAATGCCACCATAACTATACTCATAATAAACTATAATCTATTGTAATGTTTAAATATAATTTAATCTATCACTCATTTCATAGGTTAGAAGTCCTAGTCACAGTTAAACAATCAGTTTGGATATCAGAGTATGCTATTGGACAGCATATTGAAAAATGCTTGTTGGATGTGGGTGTGTATCCGTATTCTGGGTCTGGGTTCATCTAAACAATTGGAACAGATACAAATTAGTTTGTGTAGGAAATCATCCCCACAGAGTTATAGGTGTCACATTCTGGAAAGTTAAACTGCAATTAATTATTCCAAATCGCTATCTTAGAGATGGTCATATCACCCATGCCTGTTTTTTCTTCCCTTCTTGTCCACATGAAGATAAAATATAGGGGAATCCATACACTATGTGGAATAGTGTTCTTCCCGCAGATCAGAATTTGTATGGTGTATACCTGCTCTGTAACAATAAGAATTTTACTATATCCAGATTTAGAATGACTGTTTTTTTGTGTTTTTTTTTTTGTGTGTGTGTGCTTTCCACACCACATTTAAACTATTTTGAATATAAATTTTGAAAAACAAGCAGTGACTTATCCAAGTAAGAACAAAAGGGAGCCTGCCCGCATCTATCAATTATGTTGTCTAGCAATTAACTAGCTGAAAAGATAAATTCAACCTTGTTTATAATGCACAGGTCTTGTGTATATTTATAAGACACCTAAAATAATTGTACGCAACTGAAGGATCAGACAAATGATTGTTCCATCTGAGTAAAAACTTATTGAACAGGTATTTTTGAAAAGCTTCTAAATGCTAGGTACTAGTATAGGCTTGTGGGAAACATCAGTGAGCAACGCAGACAAGACCTCTACTACCATGGACCTTATATACTAATGAACTTAAGTTCAAGTGATTCTAAAAAGAAATACCACTGCTAATATTCAGGACACTAAATATAACTCTCCCAATAATAGAGGTATCCTCTCAATTTTTACAACCTACGGAGGATCTCACACCTTAAAAAGAAGCTAATAATGCTAAGAACTTAACCAAGAAGATGATGATGTGATATGGTTCTAATAATACTTAACCAAGTTTTCCCCTTACTGCTATTTAGGATTTGAGATTAATTTGAAGGTAAATTAATCACAATATTATAGAGTGTTCATTGAAGGATGAAATATTCTTGCCAGTGATGCATACACATCATTAATTTACCAATATTAAAGGTCCTGAGAGAAATGTATAAGTTCACAGGAGTGAAAAAAGAATCTTATTTCTTGGGAATGGAAACTTTTTCCATAATGATATCATCACTTATATATTGTATTGAAATAATATATTTTGAATCTAAATCTTTCCTAGAATTAGAGATAGTAATATACTTATTTCTGAACCCCAGGTCCTACCACAATGCCTGACACAGCATTAGGGCTGACTGCTAACTGAATTATCACTGAGTAAGCATATTCTTTTTATAATCAAAATTTAAATACCTTTTATAAATAGCAACTACTTTAAAATCTTACCTTCCTTTGCTATTTTTTCTGTATGCAGAATAACTTGACATAACTAAGTACTGAAATACTAATTATTAGGAAACTATTATTATCTTGTATTAGTTCAAATACAAGATGAAAAAGGCATCTGATTAGTGATCTCAGCGGTGAGATGTGGTAATATCTAGATAGATTTTTGGTTGTCACATCTCAAGGTGAGTGTGGGGTTACTCTTGGCATCACTGGATAAAGAGTAGAGGCCTCAGATACTGCTTAACATGCTGAGATATTCAGGACAACCACCTCACAACAAAGAATTATCCTGCCCAGAATATTAATCATGCTGAGAATGAGAAACCCTGCATTAGACAAATTCAGACTAAAAGATTACAGAAAATAAAATTCTATCATAATTTGTAAAATTTTAGGTAATGATGGTGACTAAACATTTCAGTGAATATCATTACTGAAAAACCCATAAAATATGGGGGGAAGGAGGAAGGGCATGAAAAGTAGAAAGAAGACAAATTTCCCATAGTCCCATCACCCAGAAACAATTACTGTTAATTTTTTATTCTAATTTAAGATAAATTTTGAGTTCTACTTTTTCAGAAGAAACAACTATTAATTGTCTATAACATTTGAAGATTTATTATTTGATAAGGAACATATTTACATTGCTAAATGTGAGTGGAGGTGGATAACAAGAAAAAAATCAAAATGAGTTATTAAGAAAAGAATGGGGACTGAGGGAAATTTTAAGTTGCTTCTTTTGAAATACTTTAAGAGGTATTAATACTTTCAGATTACCTGAATATGGCTGATACTGAGGAGACATTTCATAAAGGCAATACCTGGAAATCTATGAAGGTTTTCTCTTTTCTCTGAGCACCTTCCTCCTGAATTTCACATACAAGGGACAAGCAGGGAGCAACAAGAAAGCACATTCAAGAGGGGAAAAATGGCATCTGGCAGGACAGAGGTGAGAGATAGGGAGTGAATGAGTGAGAGGATGAAAGGAAAGTATGTGGAGGTGTGTGGTGTGTGTGTGAGAGAGTGAGGAACAGTTAAATACATCAGGAGTGGCAGAGGCTGGCAGACTAGGCTCTCTGGGACAGGGAAAGACTTCCACCACTGCGAACGTTCCCAGGACTGCAGGACCTGGGTGCGGAGCCCATGCCATCTTGAAAGATAGAGCAGCCTTTTCTAGGAATTCATCAGCACCAACACCCAGACAGGCCTGGGACACTGCCTGTGCTACCTGGCCAAAAGGCTGCTGCCCCACCTGCAGACTCACAGACCCTGATATCTCCACCACCAATGGAGCACCTGAGCACCTCGCTGCAGCAGTAGGTGCAGCACCCCTCCCCCCTCCAGTGCAGACCTCCAACCTCGCATTTCCGCATTTCTGCATCTCCAGAGTGCTGGTCACTGCATTAGCACTTATCTGAGTGTAATTCACCAAGGTGCAGTGCTCCTTAGACTTCTCTTGGGAGACAATGTGAGCACCAGCTGGGTGTGATCTTATAGGGACACAGTCACACTGCCCCCCAGTAGGAATCCTGAATTCCTGCAGCCTGAATAACTGCCCCCACACACCCAGCTGTGCAACTGTAGCACCAGGGCCCTTTAGCACCAGAGCCCATTAGAGTGCATCAGAGCTCAGTGCCAGAGTGCCAGAGCCCCTCAGTGTGCAGCAGAGCTCAGCACCAACAAATGCCCACAGTTGCTCATGCCCCGAGCCCATATCCACAGGGCACATTGGGAAGCAGCAGTGAGACTCTGCTTGGTCCAATCTTGGACAAATAGGGATGTACTCCCCTGGGCAGTAGAAGTTTTGAATTCACCCATCCTGGACACCTGCCCAAAGGCATCTCAATTAAGCCTCCCAGGGTCCTGCAGAGAGCTTCACTGAGCCTGCCTTAGCAAACTCACTGCCAGTGCTCCTGTGTGCCACCACTGGGAACATGCGCCTATCCACCACAAGAGCATCAGCGAAAACTGCAGAACTCTGGACACTACTGTTGCATGCTTTTTCAGCATGCAGGTCTCCCAAGACCACCATGCCACAGGCAGCCCTGGTACCCTGCTGTGAGCCCTGCTGGACATGCACTTTAACAAACAGGGGTGCACTACTGGGTTGTAGAAATGCTACATTCCCTCTTCTGGGATATCCACCCACAAACATTGTAAGCCAGTGGCTTCAGTGCCAGGGCCCTTCCCAGTATGTCAGTACACCCTGCTGGCAAACACACCACAGGTACCCCTGTGAACTGCCACTAGGATCACGTGTATCCAACCACAGAGGCAGCAGCAAAAGCTGAGTCTTCCCACTTCACAGCTACAGAACTCTGAACACCACAGTCATGCCTTTCCAGAATGCATGCCTCCTGAGCCCCACCACACCAACAGATGGTTCCTGGGTGCCACTGTGAGTTTGTGCTGGGCACACATGATTTCAACCAAGGGATAAAGACAGCAAAAATTGGGACACCCCCTCTATGGCTGCTGAATTCTAGACACCTCAGTTGTGCCTTTCCAGCTTGCAGACCTACATCAAGAGAGCCCAAATAGCTCAAGTAGGGAACTACACTAGGCTACCAATCCCAGGAGACCTGAGAGGTCATACCAGTAGCACCATTCCCAAAAGAAACTGGGTAGCAAAGCAATTGTAGCTATAATCAAAACATTACGGCAAATTTGACATGGGAATACAAAAAAGCAATCCACAAAGAAAAGAAAAAGAAGAATCACCAGAAAGGGAATTAAATAAAATTGAGGCTACTAACTTATCAAAGAAAGAATTCAGAGTAATGGTTATAAGGATGCTCAAATGGATGGATGACAAATACACACAAATCAATGAGAATTATAAGGAGCTGAATGAGAATGTCACCAACATGAAAAGTAACCAAGAGGAAATGAAGATTGACATAGCTACAATAAAGAACACAATGGAAGGCTTAAACAGCAGACTAGAAGAGGCTGAGAATCATATCAGTGAATTAGAAGACAAGGTAGGGAAAAAACACACAAACACAGAAGCAACTGGAAAAAAAAAAGTAAGAAGCAAGAGGAGAGCCTAAGGGAGCTTTGGGACAACACAAAATGAAACAATATTCGCTTAATAGGGGTACCAGAAGGAGAGGTGCAGAAGCAAGGAATGGAAAACCTGTTTAAAGAAATAATGACAGAAAACTTCCCTGAGATTGGCAAGAAAAAACACTACACAAGTCCAAGAAGCACACAGAGTGCCAAACATGATGAACTCCAAAATATCAACACTAATACACATCATAATTAAATTGGCAAACATCAACAATAAAGTAAGAATCTTAAGGGCTGCCAAAGAGAGACAGAAAGTTACCTACAAAGGATCTCCAATTAGAATATCAGCTGACTTCTCAACAGAAACACACCAGGCAAGAAAGGAATGGAATGAAATATACAAAGTGATGCAAAGCAAGGGAATGAATCCAAGAATACTATGCCCTGCAAGGCTATCATTTAAAATTGAAGGTGGAATCAGAAGCTTCACAGGCAAAAAAGGGCTATGAGAGTTTATTAATACCAACCAACAATTCAAGAAATGCTAAAGGGACTGCTGCAAAAAGAAGAAACAGAAAGAAAAGAAGAAACACAAACAATAAGGATAAAAATGACTACAAATAAGTATTTTTCAATAATAACATTAAATATAAATGGATTAAATGCTCCAATCAAAAGACACAGGGTTATTGAATGGATAAGAAAACATGACCCATATATTTGCTTTCTGCAAGAGACCCACCTCAGAACAAAGGATTCACACAGACTGAGAGTGAAGGGATGGAAAAACATTTTTCAGGCAAATGGGAATGATAAGAAAAACTGGGGTTGCAATACTTACATCTGACAAAATAAACCTCAAAGTAAAGACCATAACAAGAGATAAGTAAGACCACTACATAATACTAAAGGGAGCAATGAAAGAAGAAGATATACCTCTGGTAAACATATATGAACCCAATACAGGAGCAACCAAATACATAAAACAACTTCTGGATGATATCAAGGGAGATATTGATAGCAAAACAGTAATAGAAGGGGACGTTAATACCCCACTGACACCACTGGATAAATCCTCTAAACAAAAAATCAGCAAAGAAACAGCAATCCTAAATGACTCACTAGATCAGATGTACTGAATTGATATCTTCAGAATGTTTCACCCCAAAGCTACAGAATTACATTCTTCTCCAGTGCACATGGGACATTTTTAAAGATAGACCATATATTAGGACACAAGCAATGTCTCTTCAAATTCAAGAGAATAGAAATAATAACAAGCATCTTCTCAGATTATGATGGCATAAAACTAGAAATGAATTGCAATGAAAACATTGAAAAAAATCAAACAGTTAGACGCTAAATAGCATGTTATTAAACAATAAGTGGGTTACCAGAGAGATCAAAGAAGAAATAAAAAGCATCTTGAAAACAAATGACAATAAAAACACAACAATCCAAAATCTATGGGACACAATGAAAGCAGTCCTGAGAGGGAAGTTCATAGCTTTACAGGCCTACATCAAAAAACAAGAAAAACTAGTAATAAATTATCTAACTCTACAACTCAAAGAGTTAGAAAAGGAGCAACAAGAAAAGTCCACAGTATCCAGAAGAAAGGAAATAATAAAGATCAGAGCAGAAATAAAGGACATAGAGTCCAAAAAACAATACAAAAGATCAACGAAACCAAGAGCTGGTTCTTTGAACAAATTAACCAGATTGACGAACCTCTCGCCAGACTCACCAAGAGAAAAAGGGAGAGGACCCAAATAAACAAAATCAGAAATGAGAAAGGTGAAATAACAACTGACCCTACTGATATACAAAGGATTGCAAAAAATAGTACGAACAATTCTACTCAAACAAACTGGACAACCTCAATGAAATAGACACATTCCTTGAAAAATTCAAGCTTGCAAAACTCAATCAGGAAGAGTCAAAAAACCTGAATAGGCCAAAAACTACTGATGAAATTGAAACAGTAATCCAAAAGCTTCCAGCAAACAAAAGCCCTGGACAAGATAGCTTCACAGGGAAAATTTACTGAACATTCAAAGAAGAACTAAAGCCAATCCTCAGACTATTCCAAAAAATTCAAGAGGAAGGCACACTTCCAAGCTCTTTCTATGAAGCCAGCATTTCCCTAATCAAAAATCAGATAAAGACACCACAAAGAAAGAGAATTACAGGCCAATATCCCTGATGAACATAGATGTTAAAATCCTCAACAGAATTCTAGCAAACTGGATCCAGCATTATATTAGAAAGATCATACACCATGACCTAGTGAGATTTATCCCAGGCATGCAAGGCTGGTACAATATCCACAAATCAATAAATGTGATACATCACATAAACAAATTGAGAGACAAAAATCACATAATCAAATTGATTGATGCAGAAAAGGCATTAGACAAAGTGCAACGCCCTTTCTTGCTAAAAATTCTCAGCAAAGTGGGAATAAAGGGATCATACCTCAACATAATAAAAGCCTTATTTGACAAACCCACAGCCAACATCATACTCAATGGGCAAAAATGAAAACCATTTCCCTTAAGAACAGGGACAAGACAGTGATGTCCACTCTCACCACGCCTGTTTGAAATAGTACTGGAAGTGCTAGCCAAAGTGATCAGACAAGAAGAAGAAATAAAAGGCATCCAAATTGGAAAATAAGTGAAACTGTCATTATTCACAAATGACATGATACTGTACTTAGAAAACCCTAAAGACTTCATCAAAATATTATTAGACCTAATAAATGAATTTGGCAATGTAGCAGGATACAAAATTAACACCAAGAAATCTATGGCATTTTTATATGTCAATAGTGAACTTACATAAAGAGAAATTAAAAAAAAACAATCCCATTTACTATTGAACCAAAAAAATTAAGATACCTAGGAATAAACTTAACCAAGGACCTAAAAGACCTATACTCAGAAAACTATAGAACATTGATAAAAGATGAGGAATACTGTATTTTGGATGAATCTATAGATTCAATGCACTCCCCATTAAAATATCAACAGCATATTTCACAGATGTAGACAGAACTCTCAAAAAATTCATCTGGAATAAAAAACAAACAAACAAATAAAAACACGAATAGCTATGGTGATCCTGCAAAAGAAGAAAAAAGTAGAATGAATCTCAAATCCAGATATCAAGCTGTATTACAAAGCCACAGTGCTCAAAACTGCCTGGTACTGGCACAAGAACAGACATATAGACCAATGGAATAGAATAGAGAACCCAGAAATTGACTCGAACCACTATGCTCAATTAATATTTGACAAAGGAGGACAGACCATACAATGGAGCCAAGACAGTCTCTTCAATAAATGGTGCTGGGAAAATTGGACAGATACATGCAAAAAAATGAAACTAGACCACCAACTTACATCATACACAAAAATAAACTCAAAATGGATAAAGGACTTAAATGTAAGATGGGAAACCATAAAAATACTAGAGGAATACACAGGTAACAAAATCTCAGACAAATGCCAAAAAAATTTCTTCAATGATGCAGCTCCTAGGGCAATGGAAACTAAAGGGAAAATAAACAAATGGGACTACATCAAAATAAAAAGTTTCTGCACAGCAAAAGAAATCATCAACAAAACAACAAGAAAGCCCACTACATGGGAGTACATATTTGCCAATGATATCTCTGATAAAGGTTCAATCTCCAACATTTACAGGGAACTCATACAACTTAACAAAAGGAAGATAAACAACCCAATCAAAAAATGGGCAATGGACCTAAACAGACACTTTTTGAAAGAGGACATAAATAAGGCTGAGAGACATATGAAAACATGTTCAAAGTCACTAATCATCTGAGAGATGCAAATCAAAACAACAATGAGGTACAATCTCACACCTGTCAGAATGGCTATCATCAACAAATCAATAAATGACAAGTGCTGGAGAGGGTGCGGAGAAAAAGGAACTCTCCTGCACTGCTGGTGGGAATGCAGACTGGTGCAGCCACTGTGGAGAACTGTATGGAGTTTCCTCAAAAAACTGAAAATGGAACTTCCAGTTGACCCAGTGATCCCACTTCTAGGAATATATCCCAAGGAACCAGAAACACCAATCGGAAAAGATATATGCACCCTTATGTTCATAGCAGCACAATTTACCATAGCTAAGATTTGGAAACCACTAAGTGCCCATCATCAAATGTGTGGATTAGAAAACTGTGGTACATCTACACAATGGAATACTATGCTTCTGTAAAAATGAAGGAACTCCTACCATTTGCAACAGCATGGATGGAGCTGGAGATCATTATGCTAAGTGAAATAAGTCAGTCAGAGAATGATAAATATCACATGCTCTCACTTTGTGGATTATAATGAACAATATAAACCGATGAATAAAAACTGATGTAGAGACAGAGAAGCATTTATCAGATGCTCAAAACTCAGAGGGAAGGTAGGGGAGGGTGAGGGAGAGGGGAAGAGATCAACCAAAGGACTAGTATGCATGCATATAAGCACAAGCAATCAATGTGGATAACAGGGTGTGAGGGTGAGGGCAGGAGTGGGGGGATGCGAAGACTTTGGGGGGATAAGGTCTCATTTGTAATATCTTAATCAATAAATAGGAAATTTAAAAAAAAGAAAGAGGCAGGGGTGGCAGAACATGTGTCAGATGAAAATGAATGAACCAGATTGGTTAGAGCAGACAAAAACTAGAAAATTGAGTAGTTAGAAGTAAACTGGCAGAGAAAGATTAAGACCAGAATTGGAAGGCAATGAAAGCTGCACTGTTGATTTTACACATCACCCTCCGTGCAGTTGAGAGTCACTAGACTGATGAATCTCAGAGGGAAAATGGAGAATTGGGTTATATAGGGATCAATGGGGAAAAAAGGTGAACATCTATAATACTTTCACAATAAAGATAACTTTAAAAAAGGAAAAATATGAAAACAAAGTTTACCCCCCCCCAGACACACACAGAGTACCTAGAGATTTTCCATAGGGCTATGATGTTTTAAAAGAATTTGTCCAGCAGTGAAGTAAAGAATGCCTTTAAAAAGAGCAGTTTTCCTAGAACTGGAGAGCATTACGCTAAGCGAAATAAGCCAGTCTGAGAAAGATAAATATCACACGATCTCACTCATGTGTGGGATATAATGATCAACATAATTTGATGAAGAAGAATAGATTCAGAGACAAATGGCAGCGAAGGGGAGTGGTTAGTGAGAAACCTAAAGACTTGTATGTATGCATATTGGCATAACCAATGGACATGGACACTTGGGCAATGGGGGCTTACCTGGGGTGGGAATGGCTTGCAGGGGGGAGTCAGTTGAGGGAAAGGGAGACATATGTAAAACTTTAAACCATAAAAAAATTATATGAAAAAGAAAGAAAGCACATTCAAGCATGCCAACTTTTTTTCCCCCAGACAATGGGGAAAATAACCTAACAAATGCTAACTGGTTCTAGAGTGCATTAGTATAAATAATATCAGACTCAATCTCTCCTCATCACAGACTTGCAAACTCCTTTACTGTAGAATATCCTGAACTGTGGCTCTATCCAGGACAAATGTGATATTAAAGACATCTTCAAGTCAAGAGAAATACCAAAAACCACATCTCATGTCAAGTCTGTAGGGAAAACTAAATATCTTGCCACTGCGTTTTAACATTCAAGAATGGGAAGGCTATACAATTTTGGCACTTGTATTTCTGAGTTTACATTTACTGTTATAGTCATAGCACAAGGAACATCTATCAACTAGTAGAGTGTTAAGTTCAGAAATATCCACAAAAAAATGCTTCCTCTAATATATTTTATAAAATAAATTATTATATAAAAGGAGAAATTAATAAGTACCTTTTTACTCTAAATGAAACACTAACTGTGAGATGTCAGGGAGGTCACATGGTTTCTGGGATTCAGTTTTTGTAGTATCACTTGCTACTTATAAGTAAGTCCTCAGTAACCTACTCCTTTTCTCTATAATAGCATTGTAAAAAATATGTGAGATGCGCAAACGCAAGCCGCAACGGTAATTTAGAAGTGTCTTGTAGCCTCCTTAAAAAAAGTAAGAACAGGTGAAATTAATGCTAATATATGTTATTTAACGTGACATATCTAATATATCATTTCAACATGTAATCAATATAAAATTATTAAGCTATTTTACATTTTTAGCATTATGTGTTTAAAATCACATATATATTTTACACTTACAGAACATATCAATTTGTGCTAGCCACACTGCAAGGAATTAGTAACCACTTGTTGCTAGTGGCTACCAATTGGGCAATATAGGCATAGACATTAACTCTTAAATTTGCTCATAGGGTCTAGAAAAAAGAGAAAGAAAAAAGAAAAAATAATAATAATGGTCTATCACTATTAACACGTTTTAGTGATTCCCTCTTATCTCTTTTCTGTGATTCTTGTTGATAAAGGTTATATCTAGAAACACAGTTTTTCTTTTCATTTGGGGGCATTAGGTAAATAAGTATAACATTCTAAAACAATCAGGAATTTTTGTTTTAGAATCTGAAGAAAGTTAGGACAGCCATGTTCATATAAAAATATGTCTTTCAATATATTGTCTGGTAATGGTAGCCAGAGATATTCACTAAACAAATAGGATCTTAGTCATAAGTCTGTAATGGCAGAAAAGTCAACATTAAGTAGTATCTCTGCAATTTTTTCTTCTTATATCCTTTCCAAAATCTTTAATAGACTAAATAAATTGGGAAGTTGTATTTTGTTAAGTTCAAGTTAAACAAAAAAGTAGAAAACATATTTCTTAAAAATGAAAAAAATGATGCACTTTTCATGTCACTAAAGCTTTGTTAAAGAAAGTATTTTATCCATTATTATATGAGGTTTTAAGGCTTCACAATATAATACTTCACTTTAATTCCTAACATGAGGTTATATGACAGTTAGAAAACTACAATACAGAATTTCTAAGAGGACACACTAAAATCCTATTCCATATGATGATCTTACTGTCACTTAAAACTGCATGCTAGGAGATCCAAGATGGTGGCTGACAGGACAGCAGTGAGGGACAGAGTGTGAGTGAGTGAGGGAGTGAAAGGAGAGTGCATGGATGTGTGGGGCCTGTGTGTATTTGTGAGTGAGGGACAGCTATATTCCTTAGACCTGTTGGGGACTGGTGGACCAGGCTCCCCTAGCAGGGCAGCCTCTACTACTGTTGAAATCTCTCCTGGGGTAGCCAGCTCTGCCACAGAGACCACACCATCTTGAAGGGGAGAGTGGCTGTGACCAGAAGTCCAGCCTTACTTTCACCCAGGTACACCTCAGACTCCAGCCTCCCCAGCCACAGGTGCCTAAAGAGTTTGTCCAAGGGGAGACAGAATGGATACTGAATAGGCGAACATGTCTTGCACCTTCTCACAAAGCAGATAGAAGAAACAGCTGATTCAAATAATATCCACCCAGAATTGGGAATTAAACACAGCTAGTGAGGCAATCCATGGACAGAAAGGTCAGAGGTCACCTGGAGAACAGTGGAATCAAGGTTCTGGGCTGGAGGGAGAAATGTATGCAGTTGGGACTAGAGTCTCAGAGGGAGACTGTGCTGCACCAACTCTGCATCCTTGGGGACAGTGTAGCGCTTGACTATGGGAGGGGATCCACAAGGCTGCTGGTAGCTTGGGACTCTAGATCTAAGCCCTCAGCCATGGGAGGCTGATCCCAGAAAGGCAACCTGAAGCTCTGCACTGGACATGCATTGCTGGGGGCAGAGAGATGCACTGTAGCACAGTTGCTCTGTCTTTATAATTTCCTTGTTTTTACTAGCTAAACCCAGTGCATAAGACCTTTCAATTATAAACATTTACTGAGGCTGCAGTGCATGGGAAAAGGGGTTTTATGGAAGTTAGGGAGCAAAATAGGGAGAAGCGATCAGGAAGCTAGCTCTGGGCCAGTCCCATCCCTCTAACCCTGAACAGACATTTTTCTCCTGAAGACCAGGCCCCTTCTAGCAGCGAGCGCAGCTGCACCCAGCTTTGAGCTCCACAGGGAAATAAAGATGCTAAATACCCCTAGGGAGAACTTGGGGACTGAGTTGAAGGGCTAAAACCAAGGCTCTGGCTGAGCAGTGCTCCTACTGTGGGAGTGCACTGAACACCAGTGGATGGCTCCTGAGCTGAGCATCTGCCCCTGGTGGTCAGTGTGTTTCATAGCAACCAGTCCTTCAACAGTTCAGTCGATTTGCATATTATCCTTTTATTATATAGGGTAATTCTCTCATGTCTATATTTAATTGTTATTTTTAATTATTATTTTTTCATTGAGTGTTCTGTTTTATACTTTTCTTCTTATACACTCACTGTCTTTCTACCTGCTTTATACTGAATTGTGGCAATTCCCCCATTCATTACATTCCTTTTCCTTACCTTCTCAAAATAAGCTTTGCCTCTTCAAATTCAGCTCCCTTTCTTCTTTTTCCTGGATGTTTTCTGTTTGCATTTTTCATTTAATTCTTGTTTTGTGGAGTTTTCTCCCTATATATGTATATTTTCCCCTTTCTTTTTCTTTTCTCTCTTACCTTTTTTCCCTTTTCTTAATATAACATTTCTGCTCTTTTCTCTCCCCTGATTCTCTTTTCTTTAATCTCAACTTTATTTGGAGTTATCAGCATCATGAATACATTTATGTTTTGTTCCCTCTGTTTTGTGTCTTACTGAGTTGTATTTTGTGCTTTCTGGTCAACATGGTAGAGTGAGCCATATAACCAGACACCCTGAGAGGAGTGAAAATGAGGGGATAAGGAAACAGCCCCCATATGAAAGAAAAGGAGGAATCACTGGAAAAAGAAGTAACGGAAGGGAAGCAAGCAATTTGTCAGAGAAAGAATTCAGAGCAATGGTCATAAGGACATGGAAAATAATGGAAGACAAATTCAATAAAGTATGAGAAACAAGAGGAAATGAAGAATGACATAACTGCAATAAAGAACACAATAGAAAACAGCAACAGTAGACTAGAAGAAGCTGAGGACCACATCAGTGAAATGGAAGTCAAGGTAGGAAAAAACAGCCAAGCAGAGCAGAAACTGGAAAATAAACCTTAAAAAACAGGAAGAGAGTCTAAGGGAGATATGGGACAGCACAAAACAAAACAGCATCGGCATAATAGGGGTACCAGAAAAAGAGGAAACTGAGCAAGGAATAGAAAACCTGTTTGAAGAAAAAATGACAGAAAACTTCCCTGATATTGGGGGGGGGGAGGGGAAATTCACACAAATCTAAAAAGCTCACATAGTTTCAAACAAGATGAACCCAAAAAGTCAGACACCAATGCACATCATAATTAAATTGGCAAATACTAATGTTAAAATAATCTTAAAGGCTGCCTGAGAGCAACAGAAAGATACCTACAAGGGATCCCCCGTCAGACTAGCAACTGATTTCTCAACAGAAACACATCAGGCCAGAAGGGAATGGAAGGAAATATACAAAGTCATGCAAAGCAAGGGACTGAATCCAAGATATTATACCTAATAAGGCTATTATTCTAAATTGAAAGTAAAATCAGGAGCGTCACAGAAAAAAAAAGGCTGAGGGAGTTTATTACCACCAAACCAGTATTGCAAGAAATGCTAAAGGGACTACTGTACAAAGAAGAAATAGGAAGGGAAGAAGGAACACAAGCATAAAGAATAAAAATGGTGACAAACAAATACCTATCAATAATACCTTAAATGTAAATGGATTAAATGTTCCAATCAAAAGACATAGGGTAGCTTAATGGATTAGTAAACATGACCCATATATCTTCTGTCTATAAGATGCTCACCTCAGAAAAAAGGACTCACACAGACTGGTAGTGGAGGGATGGAAAAAATTTTTCAGAGGAATGGAAATGAAAATAAAGCTGAGGTAGCTATACTTATATCTGACAAATTAGACCTCCAAGTGAAGGCCATCACAAGAAATAAGGAAGGAAACTTCATAATACTAAAGTGAGCAATTCAACAAGAGGATATAATGCAGGTAAACATATATGCACCCAATATAGGAGCACTATAAAATACATAAAAAACCTTCTGGAAGATATCTAGGGAGAGATCAATAGTAAGGGACTTTTATACCCAAATGACACTGGATAAACCCTCTAAACAAAAAGTCAGCAAAGAAACGTGAATCCCAAATGACTCACTAGATCTGATGGAAATAATTGACATCTTCAGAACATTTCACCCCAAAGCCACAGAAAACAAATTATTCTCAAGTGCGCATGGGACATTTTCAAAGATAGACCACATATTGGGACACAGGAAAAGTCTCTTCAAATTCAAAAAAATAGAAATCATATCAAACATCTTAGATCACAATGGCATGAAATTAGAAATTAACTACAATAGAAACAATGAAAAAATCAAATAATTGGAGGCTAAAGAGCATGTTATTAAACCATGTTTGGATTACCAAAGAGATCAAAAAGGAAATAAAAAGCATCCTACTAACAAATGACAATGAAAACACAACAATCCAGAATCTATGGGACACAGTGAAGGCCATCTTGAGAGGGAAGTTCATAGCTCTACAGGCCTACCTCAAAAAAAAAAAAAAAAAAAAAAAAAAAAAAAAAAAAAAAAAAAAAAAAAAAAAAAAAAAAAAAAAAACAAGAAAAAATGATAGTAAATTATCTAACCATGCAACTCAAAATACTGGAAAGAGGGCAACAAGAAAAGCCTACAGTAAGCAGAAGGAATTAAAAAATAAAGATCAGAGTGGAAATAAACTACATGGAGACCAATAAAATAATACAAAATGCCAATAAAACCAAGATCTGGTTCTTTGAAAGGATGAACAATAGGAAGCAAAGAGAGAAGACCCAAATAAAATCATAAATGAATTAGGTGAAGTAACAACTAACCCCACAGAAATACAAAAGATTATGAAAAAAAATTATTATGAAAAACTCTGTTCCAACAAACTGGACAACTTAGAAATGGACATATTCTTTAAAAAATACAAGCTTACCAAACTAAATCAAGAAGAATTAAAAAAAACACGAATCTTAACTAATAAAAGCGTAATATTGAAATTAACCCTTTCTCTGGGACAGGGTAAGCCATGCCCATCAGCCAATCAGAGCGGCTGTATGCAAATTAGCCCAACCAAGAAGGCGGAGGGGGCAGACACAGGGAGGCTTGCCTCCCTGTATCCACTGCCCCTGCTGCCACTGCTGCTGCCTTCCTGTTGACTTCCTACAGGCCACACGGGAGGGGTGGGGTGGGGGGCAGGAGGAGCGAGCCTGGATTGATTTCAGGCAGCAAGGCCATGAACCTGGGAATGGGGGGGGGCGTGGCCACCAGACCCACCGATAATCCCAGCCACTGCCCTGACCGGCCCTGTACCAGCAGGGCTGCGGACCTGAGAATGGGGGTGGGGAGTGGCCAGAGAGACCAACCCAGGAATTCCAGCCCCTGCTCTGGCTGGCCCTGGACCAGCAGGGCTGCAGACCTGTGAACCAGGTGGAGTGGCCACCTAGACTCACCCAGGAATTCCAACTGCTGTCCTGACCAGCCCTGGACCAGCAGGGCTGAAGACATGGGTACCAGGGGGCATGGCCAGAGAGACACACTAGGGAATCCCAGCTGCTGCCCTAGCTTATGCTGGGCTGGGGCCATGGCTGCTGAGGAGGGGATGAGGGGGCTCGAGCCATCGAGGACTCTGCAGGCATTGCCCATCAGTGCCTGCTTGCCCATCTCCATAGTGTGGAGCAGACAGGCCTGGCAGAGAGCAGAGAACCAGGTGCAGTGGGTCCAAGCCATCAGTAGCACTTCTCCTGAGTGCTCACGAATTGGATAAAGTCCAGGTCTGGCTGAGGGACCTCCCCGCTTGCCCTCCCCCTCCCCCACTTATACCCCCACCCCAATTTACCCATGCACGAATCTCATGCACTGGGCCCCTAGTAGACCAATAATTACGGAAGAAATTAAAGCAGTAATAAAAAATCTTCCAGGAAACAAAAAAAAACCTGGTCCGGATGGCTTTACATGGGACTTCTACCAAATTTTTAAAGAAGAACTAAAACCTATCCTCCTCTGACTATTCCAAAACATTCAAGAGGAAAGCACACTTCCAAGCTCTTTCGATGAAGCCAGGATTCTCTAATTCCAAAACCAGATAAATACACCACAAAGAAAGAGAACTATAGGTCAATATTATTGATAAAAATAGATGTAAAATTCCCCAGTAAAATTCTAGCAAATAGCATCAGCATTACATTAGAAAGGTCATACACAATGGCCAAGTGGGATTTATCCCGGGGATGCAAAAATGGTACAATATCTGCAAATCAATAAATGTGATGCATCACATAAACTAAATGAGAGACAAAAATCACATAATCATATCAATTGATGTAGAAAAAGCATTTGACAAAATCCAATACCTGTCTTTGATAAAAAATTTTAGCAAGTGGGCATAGAGGGATCATGCCTCAACAAATAAAAGCCTTATATGACAAACCTACAGCCAACATCATACTCAATGGGCAAAAACTAAATCCATTTCCCCTAAGAACAGAAACAAGACAAGGATGCCAACTTTCACCACTCCTGTTAAACATAGTACTGGAATTGCTAGCCATAGTGATCAGACAAAAAGAAGAAAAAAATGGCCTCCAAATTGCAAAAGAATAATTAAAACCACAAAGACTCCATAAACAACTACTAGACTTAGTAAATGAATTTGACAATTTAACAGGATACAAAATTAACACCCAGAAATCTATGGCTTTTTTATTCACCAGAAATGGGCTCACAGAAAGAGAAACTAAAAACAAAACAAAACAAAAACAAACATCCTATTTACCATTGCACAAAAAAAAAAAATTAAGATACCTAGGAATAAACTTAACTGAGGAGGTGAAAGGCCTGTACTCAGAAAACTACAGGACATTGAAAAAAAGAGATAGAGCAAGACATAAACAAATGTAAGAACATACCATGTTCATGGATTTGTAAAATCAACATCATTAAAATGTCCATACTACCCAAAAAAAATTATAGATTCAATACAATCCTCATTAAATTACCAATGGCATATTTCAAAGATCTAGAACAAACTCTCCAAAAATTCATATGGAATAAAAATAGATACCAAATAGCCACAGCAATCCTGAGAAAGAAAAGAAAGTTGGAGGGATCACAATACTGGATATCAAGCTATATTACAAAGCCATAGTTCTCAAAACTGCCTGGTACTGGCATAAGAACAGACATATAGGCCAATGGAACAGAACGGAGAACCCAGAAATGCTCAAATAATATTTGACAAAGGAGGCTAGAGCATACAATGGAGGCAAGACAGTCTCTTCAATAAATGGTGCTGGGAAACTAGGTCAGATACATGCAAGATATATGCACCATATGTTCATAGCAGCACAACTTACAATAGCTAAGATTTGGAAATAGCCTAAGTGCCCATCAGCAGATGAGTGGATTAGAAAACTGTGGTATATCTACACAATGGAATACTATGCTGCTGCAAAAAAGAAGGAACTTTCACCATTTGCAACAGCACTTATGGACCTGGAGAGCATTATGCTAAGTGAAATAAGCCAGTCAGAGAAAGATAAAAATCGCATGATCTCCTTATATGTGAGATATAATGATCAACATAATTTGATGAGCAAGAATAGATTCAGAGACAAGGTAGCACTGAAAATACAGTCCAACCTCAGAGAAAAGGCAGGGGAGGGGAAATCGACATCAACCAAAGGATTTGTATGCATACATATTATCTTAACCAATGGACACAGACACTGGGCTAGTGGGGGCTTACTCTCTGGAGTGGGAGTGGCCAATGGACGTCAATCAGGGAAAAAGGAGACATATGTAATACTTTAAACAATAAAAAATGCATGTTAAAAATATTGTTTTCCGTTTGTTCACACTTAATTTTGTGAAAAATAATAAGAAAGCAGGTATCCATATATGCATAACCAAGGGACACAGACATGAGTGAGGTGAAGGTCTGTTGGTTGTAGAGTGGGGTGGAGGGGGTCAGTGAGGGAAACAAAAGGGGGCTATTCTATAATATTTTATATAATAAAGATCATTTTTTTAAAAAAACAGTAAAAAATCAGAAATATTTGGTAAATTTATTTGCTCATATTAATATATTTTCACAAGCAAAATAGTTTCTTAAGAAAAAACAGAATAGGGAAAACAAAGAAAATAAATTATGAGTATGATATAATTGAGACTGGAACACACAATTTTTCTTCTAATAATTGAATATAGCACTATACCAATATTTGAGTTAACTTAGAATAAGAGTCACTTTACATTTTAGCTTTTAAAATTGTCTTCATATATTTCAAGGAGCACTCAATATTGAGCATTTCATTTATGATATGACAGGAATTTTGAAAATACTAGTTTTAACATAGTACTGTCCCACATTCTCTGGGAGGAAGAAAAAAGCTATGAATTTCAAACTATGAGGATAAATAAAGAATAAATAAGTCATAAGTGCCCTGCTAATTATTTAATGCACTTATACAGGGTTATTTTTCTGAAATCCTTTATAAGTATATATATTTAAATTTATAATACTTGCCATGCGAAACATAATGTCTTTTGTGTCATCCAATCAGTATATACTGACCACTTCTATATCTCAATTAACAGTTAAAATATGTAATTTATATTTTCTTATCCTTTAAGTATGAGAGAATCAATACCACTTAATAATAATAACAATTCAAATACTTCATTTTCCTTTTCGTTAAACAGGTGAAAATGCATCGAGATAGTTAGCACTTGATCTTGTTCTGCGTTCTGACAGTATTTTTCAGTGTGGTGATCTAAGGCAAGGAGAAACAATCTCAAAAGACAAGCTTTGGCCATATGTTTCACTGCATAAAGAATTAGAATTCAGACTCTCGATCCAACCCAATTTTAAGTAGAAAGCATATTTACCCAATCTTCTTGTCTGACTCTTTGACAGAGGAGGATCAAAGTACTCGATTTGTCCTTGATAATTCAAAAGACAGCCTAAAAAGGCTTTCAACTCTACATTTGATGGAATAATAAGGCTTTTTACATATTTTCAATTTTTGTACTGTTGACAGAAAAAATGAGTTTCGAGAACTACAAGACTTTTCATAAAAATGTTGTTCTAAGTTAACATTACTGATCATTTTATTAATCTTTCTATTATTGTGTAAATTTATATCTTAGGGAAATATATTACCTATTATCACAAGTAATTAAAACTTTATTGATTTTTTTTAAATTTTTGTTTTATTGCTTAAAGTATTACAAAGAGTGTTAAATAAGTCTCCATTTTTTCCCTTGACCTTCCCCCCTCCTCCCCTACCCCCCAGTGTCTTGTGTCCATTGATTGTGCTTATATGCATGCATACAAGTCCTTCAGTTGATCTCTTAACTCCTCCCACAACCCTACCGAGCCTTCCAGCTGTAGTTTGACAGTCTGTTCAATGCTATTCTGCCTCTGTATCTGTTTATGATTTTTAAAAATAATGAATTGACCATGTTCTTCAAGCCTTAAAAATAGTTTCAGCCATGGCTGGATATCTCAACTGATTAGAGCATCATCACATACACTCAAAGATTGCAGGTTTGATCCCCAGTTGGTATGCATACAGGGAGCAACCAAATGATGTTTCTCTTTCACATTAATGTTTCTTTCTCTCTCCCTCTCTCTCCTTTCCTCTCTAAAATCAAATATATATATATATATATATTATATATATATATATAATATATAATATATAATATATAATATATATAATATATATAATATATAATATATATTATATATATAAATTATATATATATATATATATATATATATATATATATATATATATATATATCTCCTCTGGTAAGAATTAAAAAATAGTTCAATATTTTATTACCTCTATAAAGAAAATTTATATTTAAATTGAAAAATTGTGTCATGTTATTGTAATGTTAATACTTTCATTATTAAAGACACAATCTTCATTGTAAATGTGTTTCTTATGATATGTAAAAAGCATGAGCTTTTAAAAATATACATATTTTTTAATTGATTTCAGAGAGGAAGGGAGAGAGACAGAATCATCAGTGATGAGAGAGAATCGTTGATTGGCTGCCTTCTGCATGCCCCCTACTGGGGATCAAGCAGCAACCTGGGCATGTGTCCTGATTGGGAATTGAGCAGGTTCATATGCCAATACTTAACCATTGCGCAACACCAGCCAGCAAAGTATGAAAATTTTTACATAGTACATAAAGACTTCCTGACCTCCCTAACCCATTGGCTCAGTGGATAGAACATCAGCCTGCGGACTGAGGGGTCCCGGGTTTGAGTCTGGTCAAGGGCATGTACCTTGGTTGCAGGCGCATCCCCAGCAAGGGGGTGTGTAGGAGGCAGCTGATTGATGTTTCTCTTTCATTGATGTTTCTAACTGTCTATCCCTCTCCCTTCCTCTCTGTAAAAAAATCAATAAAATATATTTTAAGAAAAGACTTTCTGACCTTCCTATGTCATTATCTTTAATCAGTAATTTGGGGGAGAATAAATGTACTGCTATTTGTTTACATCACTTATCTTTTTATATGTTTTTAATAATTTAGGCATATGACCAATATTCAAAAACATGACTGTCTACAATATTTACAATTTTTATGACTCTATAATTATAAAATAACTCCAAAAACATACTTCATTTGAAAAATCTCAATGCTAATTTTACAAATAAATATGTATTAACCATTTTTAAGTTGAAAATTTATGTTGTCCTTTGATGAAAATTGGGTAGTTTTAATATGATCCAAGGGTACTCATTCAAAATAAATCTTAAATTATATACATGTTTTTATATAATGTATCTTCTTTATTTTATACTAGGGGCCCGGTGCACAAAAATTTGTGCACTTGGGGGGGTGGGGGTCCCTCAGCCCAGCTTGTGCCCTCTTGGAGTCTGGGACACCTCGGGGGACATGTCCACCTGCTGGCATGCCTGGACAGCCTGGGTGAGGGGCTGAGGGCCATTTTCAGGCTGCTCACAGCCCCTTCAGGGTTCGTGCACTGGGGGGTGGGAGCGCTGGTGAGTGCAAGCCTGGATGTTTCCCACCAGAGGGCCCACGATAGCACACGTCTGGTGGGACCCCACTGCTGAGGGGACAAATTTGGCGCAGAGCTGGGTGGCGAGCCAGAGGCAGACACTGGTGCAGGATCCCTCGGTGGGGTCCTGCTGCTGAGCAAACACACCTGGGGTGGAGCTGGGCAGCGGACTGGCTTTGGATTCTTCGCACTGTGCAGCAGACGCTCCTGCACACCCTGTGGAGGCCCCTGGGAGGTGGATGAAGGTAGCAGACCCTGGACAAGTGCTTCCGCACACCCCCAAGGAGGCCCCCAGGGCAGAGCCAGGCAGCAGACCTAGGATGGGCGCTCCTGAAAGCCCCGTCGAGGACCCACTCTCCCACACACCTAGTGGAGGCCCCCAGGGGTGGAGCCAGGCAGTGGACCCAAGACGGGTGCTCCTGGATGCCCCGAGGAGGCCCTGGGCTGGACCCCCCCCCACTGAGCTGACACACCTGGCATAGCTATGCCAGCCACAGAGGCTCCCAGTGCAGATCCGCCCTGCCAGCCTCCATCTTGCCTGGGTTAATTTGCATACAGTCGCACTAATTGACTGGTGGGTGTGGCTGTGAGCAGAGGCTCAGCCAGCCTAGGCAGGCAGTTGCAACAGAAGCCTCTGGTTTGCTCTAGCTCTGTAGCTGCTGGCCTCCATCTTGGCTGGGTTAATTTGCATACAGCCACTCTGGTTGGCTAGGAGGCATGGCTTGGCTGGTGGGCATGGCTTAGGTGTCTTGGGTAACGGTCAATTTGCATATTGCTCATTTATTATATTAGATAGTTATATTTTAAAGTACTAATTTATGAAAACATATGGAGTTTTTCTCATGTGTATTATCTATATGTATCAATGCAATGTATTCTAAGTATTTATCTTTATTAATCTTAGAAATTTGGGTGTTCAAAATTGAAGTTTTTAGTCAATGAGAAAAGAAAGTGTACAAAAATGTAAAATCTAATCTAATAAAAGAGTAATATGCAAATTAACCCTCACTCTGAGGCACCCAAGCCATGCCCACCAGCCAATCAGAGCAGCTGTATGCAAATTAACCCAGCCAAGATGGCAGTCAGCAGCCACAGAGCTGGAATAAGCAGGAGGCTTCTGTTAGGCCAGCTGGGCCTCTGCTCAAAGCAACGATGTTTTAATTATAGAAGATAAATAAACTCCAGAAACCTGACTCCAGGCAGCCTTGCTGGGATATTGGGTCAATGGGAGCTTTGGGAAGCCTGAGCTGGAATAAGCAGGAGGCATGCCCCAGTGATGGAGGAAGCTAAAGTTCCTGTCTGCCTAGGCCAGCTGTGGCCTCTGCTCATGGCAACAAAGTTTCAATTATAGAAGATAAACAAACCTCAGTTACCTGCTTCCCGCCTTGGGCTTAAAGAAGTGCTGGGAGCCTGGATTGTCAGCGGCAACCTGACCTGGGCTCCGGTTAAAGCAACAAAGTTTCAACTTTAGAAGTTAAATAAATTCCAGCCAGCCTCACTGCAAACAGCCATCAGCCCCTCACCCAGGCTGGCTAGGCACGCCAGCACGTGGACATCCCCCAAGGGGTCCCAGACTGTGAGAGGGCACAGGCCAGGCTGAGGACCACCCGAGTGCACAAATTTTTGTGCACTGGGCCCCTAGTAGTATTATAACTACACTAGAGGCCTGGTGCATGAAATTCGTGCACAGAGTGGGGGTGGTGGGTGGTGGTGGTGTCCCTCAGACCAACCTGCACCCTTTCCAATCAGGGACCCTTTGAGGAATGTCTGACAGGCCTGGGTCCCCAACTGGCCTTCCCTGCAGGCCTGGATTGCCACCAACAGCCCTCCTCTGCCAGCCTGGTCACCCCAACTTTCCACTCAGGCAAGCCTGGTCCCCCCCCAACTATCCTCCCCTTCATGCCTGGGTCTCTCACAACTCCCTCCCCGCCAGGCCGGGTCCCTGGCGCCTCCTTCCCAAGCGGGAGCAGCACCAGCCAAGTGGTGGGGAGTGGGGGGGCCTTTTCACCCTGCAGGCCAAGTCCCCGCGTGCGCCTTCTTCCCCATTGCCTCTGATCCCCAGCGGCTCTGATCCCCAGCGGCTCTGAGCTCAGCGGCTCTGAGCCGAAACAGAGTTTAGAGCCACTGGGGTGCGGGGCCTTTCTGCCCCATAGGCCAGGTCCCTGCACGCCTGGACCCTGCAAGGCATCAGCCACCACCCGCCCAGCCCACTCTGCTGCCCGCTGGTTCCCATCACTCACCCGCTGCTCTCTCCGTGGCTCCCAGCTGCCATCTTGCCTGGGCTATTTTGCATACAGCCGCTCTGATTGGCTGGTGGGTGTGGCTTACCCCGACCCGGAGAAATGGTTAATTTCAATATTACGCTTTTATTAGTTAAGATTACTCTGACCTTGACTGTAAAGGCTAAGATGAAAGAAAAGTCAACTAAAATTGAGATCTATCACCCTAACTCCAGTTAGTGACAATCTGAAATACTAATTCGGTATCACATAGACAGAGCTTATATATGAGTGAAAATGAAGTTCCTCAGCATAGGTTATCATCCAAAATACAGTATTCCTCATCTTAAGGAAAGTAGATAATCACTATTCAGGACATAGTAAAGAAACAAAACAACACAGATAATAATTTGAGAATAACTTTTGGTACCTGGGCATAGTGGACACTTGTGTAACAGATGATTAATACTTGTATATCAGTTATTTTTAATTCATTATATTTGAATGGTGCTTTATGACTTATACATTACTTTTTACAAGGGTAAAAGTGGCTCATCATTCAGCACTTGAATGGTAGTCACTTGTACATGACTGTGATCTCTGAAGTCTACTGTAGTATTCTTTCTATTGAACCTTATTCCTTCTCTAAGCAGCAATACTCCGAAGAGTAATTACATATTACACAGCTATCCCACTGTGCCCTCAGCAGTTCACATTGTCCAGAAGAAATGACATAAAGTCAGAAGTAACCTCACACTGAAATTGACACTTTGATTTGTAAGCAACATGTCAAATTGAAAATATTGCTTGAATGTTTAAACAAATCTCTATTATGAAGAAGTCATTTTCCTATGTATGAATGAATAAAATAAAGATAAGTTCATTTGCTGAGGGTAGGGATTCAAATTTAACTGATGCTTATGCATGCATACGGCTGAAGACTCAGCTACTAGGACTTTGAATATTGTGAATTTCCTAGAGTTTATCATATCTATTGGCTTCTTACAAGAATAACTAGAGCTAGAAAAAGTATTGCAGACTAATTTCATGAAAATGTCTAAGTGTCAATTTCCCTGATAGATCTTATGTATAAATGAAATTATTTCTAAATGGATCATGACTTATATGGGGCTATAACAGAGAAGAAATATTACTTAGTTCTGATCTTCTACATAATCAGTCAATTTGTAACAAGAGACATTTCACCAGTAAGTGAAGAGAATCTATCACTTGCTATGCACATTCGGGCACTCTGTGTGATATTCAGATACTCCATACCACTCTGAAAAAAGTCAAATAAATAACAATAAAGGAAGAGAGAAAACCACCTTCTTTTAAACACTAAATAAAATAAACAATGTACTAAACAACTCTTAAAAGCTAAAAATCTCTCTTTTTTCTAAGTAATTTAAAATTAATAAATAGGATTTTCAGGGGTACTCCTTAAAGTTCATGTTACTGAGAAAAAAAACCAGAATGAATAAAATATGCATATAAATCCATATTGAATTATATTCTGAGAAAATAGAGGTAGAGTATGTAAATAGTTATAAATTCTTGTGCAAAATATGCTGTTATAAAATATGAATAGCATTTAATTTATAAACAAGTTTGAAATGTATTCTAAATCATCTACAGATGATTGTGAGCACATTCATTTCTAAAACCATTAACTGCACATTTTAATGATAGAGATAACTCTGATAACAAAAATAACTACCTCTCTAGCTGTGTCTCAGCTTTCCAGTTATGTGTCTTCACATCTCCCTTTCCCTCGATCCAGTCATAGATTTTAATTATAGTTTCTGGGACCACTTGTTTTCCCTGCTCTGATTATATGGTGCTACAAAGAATTGTGATGCTACTTTCAGCTCTGAACATTTTCCAAATTGACACTCATTTGTGATATGGCTTCATGTAATCTAGTCATCTAACCCACCCTTCTAACTCTGACTTTGGATATCCATAGATATTTGACATATGAGTTTAGAGGAAACCATAAAATAGAAAGAGTAAAAACAACTCAGTCTGTTATTTCTTAAGCTATAGACAATGATAAAATATCAGGATCAAATGTATTTATAACCTTGCATATGTATAATTCTATTTATTCAAACACTGTTCTCATCCTGTGTGAAATGACATAAAATTTAGAATTTGTTAATTAAAATGATTAAAAGTTCATAAAATAATTTTTAATGTGTGCACACATTTTTAGACAATTGCATTGAAAATTATTACATCATTTACATTTTCTTTACCACTTATTGTATCTTTTGGAGAACATATAATAGAATGGGAAAGGAGTTTTTAATAAGGTTGACTGAATTAAACTGTGAGACTGCTAACTAAAGCCTGAAGGCATAAATTGAATTTACTTGTTCCAGTGGCAAACAACTTGTGGCATTATCTATCAAATATCAAATAACCTGCACAAATCATAGAGTTGTATTTTCACTAATATATTGTTGGTGTAGTAAAAATTAATAGGTAATATTATGTAGTTCTGTTAAATGCTCTATATTTACTCCCTTACACTTTAAGACAACATTATACTCATGTATTCAGAACATGGGCTTATGCAAATCATATAGCAATGTACCTGACAGATAGATGGTGTTAAAAAAAATCTTTGGTATTCTAACACTATATACAAAGTTGGAAAATGCTACAGAATGCTAGTCAAGAAAGTAAAGAACAGAGCAAAAAGAAATGGATACAATTCCTGATTTGAGATTGGTCAGGTCATGGATTACATTCTATTTCTCTTAATGTCAACTACAGGTTGTCAGATGACTATCTCACTGAAAATCACTGTGTCCCCTCCTTCATAACACCCAGAGTATCAGGTAGGATAATTGTTCAGTATTGATCATTTTTAGAGCAACACACTCCTCTTATTTGTGTACATATATCCATGTCCATGTCCAACTCACTATTCAAGTCCAATATTATAAGCTTCAAAATGGTACAACTGACTGATAACAAAATTTTTTATAGAATTCAATGGATTTCAGAGAATTTAATCTATTGTAAAATATGTTATGCCAATACAATTCAATGACGGGGTTAGGGGTCGTCTTTTTAACAAATTCTGCTAGATGTTCACATGCAAATGGATGAAAATAGACCCCTAACTCACACCATATACAAAATTAATTCAAAGTATGTTATAGAATTAAACATAAAGAAGAAAATGTTGGAGCAAATTGTGACATAGATTTGGCAATGATTTTTTAGATATGCCACCCAAAATACAAACAACAAAATTGAATTTTATTAAATTTTTAAAAATTTCTTTAATAAAAGGCATATTATAAAGATTAAAAACTCTGTCAACATGATAAAAACAATAAGCTACATATACTGGTACTAAGTATTTTTGAATCATATATCTGATAAGGGAATATACAAAAAACTCTTACAAATCAACAATAAAAGACAGTAACACAATTAAAAATGGGCAAAAGATTTGAGTAGATATTTATATTGGTAAAATATATGAATGACAAAAAGCACATAAAAAGGTACTCACCATTATTAGTGTTATGAAAATTTAAATCAGAATCACAAGATATTGCTTCACACCCACTATGATGGTTATAATAAAAAAGACAAAGTATATACCAAAGAGAATTGAAAACATATGTCCACACAAAATTAATGATAGCAGCATCATATATAATAAAGAGGTAATATGCAAATTAACTGTCATGCCCTTGCACAAGATGACCACACCCATGTGGTCACAAGATGGTCACCACAAGATGGCTGGCAGGGGAGGGCAATTGTGGGCAATCAGGACAGCACGGGAGGGCAATTGGGGGGGGGGGGCCTGGCCAGCGGGGGAGGGCGGTTGGGGGCAACCAAGCTGGCAGGGTTGGGCAGTTAGGAGTGACCAGGCAAGCAGAGGAGGGCAGTTGGGGGCAACCAGGCCTGAAGGGGAGGTTAGTTGGGGGTGACCAGGCCAGTAGGGAAGGGAAGTTGGGGGTGACTAAGCCTACAGTGGAGGGCAGTTGGGGAGATTCAGGCTTGTAGGGGAGGATAGTTTGGGTTGACAGGCCTGCAGGGCAGGGCAGTTGGGGTCAATCAGGCTGTCAGGCAGAAGTGGTTAGGGACAATCAGGCAGGCAGGCAGGCTAGCAGTTGGGAGCCAGCGGTCCCAGATTGTGAGAAGCCCAACTGCCAGCAGAGGTGATTAGGCGGGATCAGGCCTAAACCAGTAGTCAGACATCTCCTGAGGGGTAACAAATTGGAGAGGGTGTACGCTGGGCTGAGGGACACTGGGCCTCTAGTTATTTATAATACCCAAAAAATGGGGAAAAACAAATATCTATCAAATGTGGCTGGCTAGGTAACATGTGGTATATTGATAAATGAGATATTTTTCATCAATAAAACTACTGAACTATACATTTAAAATGGTTAAGAAGATGCATTTTATGTCATGTGTGGGTGGGTTTTTTGTTTGTTATTATTTGTTTGTTTTCTTACCACAAAAAATACCCCCCAAAAAACAGGAATTGGAATACAGATATATATGCTATAATGGAGATGAACCTTGAATGGTTTATGCTAATTAAAATAATACAGTATCTGGAGATTCCAAATAAATCATTTCATTTTATTTAATGTCCAGAATAAACAAATAAACAGGGACAGAAGTATATTAATGGTTGCCTATAGCAAGAGAAGGTGGAGCTGAGTATTACAGGTGAGTGCTAATGGGTATAAGGTTTCTTTCTGGGGTGAGGAATATGTTCTAAAGTTACAATGTGGTGATGATTACACAATTCTGTGTCTATACTAAAAAACATCAAATTGAATGTTTTACCTGGTAAATTTTACAGTACGTAAATTATATCACAATGAAGCTGCTAAAATTTATCTATCTATTTATCTATCACCTATCTATTTTTCAATTGATATATATCTGTGTCTGTCCTAGAGACTCACTTCTGAAGAATAGAGTATGAAAAGGGGAAAGGAAAAACTTTGAAGACCTGGCAGAAACCACTTTAAGCAAGCATCCAAAAATATTAACACCAGTGATGTCATAGGGATATCATGTACTCCCTGAAATAATGTGACACAAACAGACATTTTACTCCTGTTATTCTTCCCTGGACTCCATAACCACAGCCTAATCATAGAACAGATATCAGATAAACCCAAATAGATTGTCAGCTAGAAAAACCAGACCAGTACCCATTGAAATAGTTAAGTTCACGAGAGTTTGTCACAGATCAGAAAAGACAAGGGAAACATGACAACTAAATGCAATATGCTATCCTGGATTAGATCCTGGATAAAATAACATTATTGGAAAAATTGATTGAATTTGAATAGTGTCTATAGTTTAGTTGCTTTTCAGCAGTACTGATTTGTTAGTATTAATAAATATAGCATAATTATGTCAGACTTTGTGCACTCAGGGGGTGGGGGTCCCTCAGCCCGGCTTGTGCCCTCTTGCAGGCTGGGACACCTCGAGGGGGAGATGTCCACCTGCTGGCATGCCTGGCCAGCCTGGATGAGAGGCTGAGGGCCATTTTCAGGCTGCCCACAGCCCCTTCAGGGTTCGTGCACTGGGGGGTGGGAGGGCTGGTGAGTGCAGGTGTGGACGTTTCCCACCAGAGGGCCCACAATCGCACATGCCTGGTGGGCCCCCACTGCTGAGGGGACACACCTGGTGCAGAGCTGGGTGGTGAGCCAGGGTGGATGCTGGTGCAGGATCCCTTGGTGGGGCCCTGCTGTTGAGCAAACACACCCAGGGTGGAGCCGGGCAGTGGACTGGCTTCGAATTCTCCACACTGTGCAGCAGACGCTATTGCACGCCCTGCAGAGGCCCCTGGGGGGTGGATGAAGGTAGTGGACCATGGATGGGTGCTCCCGCAAGCCCCCGAGGAGGCCCCCGGGGCAGAGCCAGGCAGCAGACCCAGGACAGCTGCTTCTGCACGACCCGCAGAGGCTCCCGCACTCCTGCATGCCCTGGGGAGGCCCCCAGGGGGTGGAACCAGGTAGTGGACCCAGGACAGGCGCTCCTGGACTGCCCATGGAGGCTCCCAGGGGGGCGGAGCCAGGCAGCGGACCCAGGATGGCTGCTTCTGCAAGCCCCGTGGAGGACCCACTCTCCCGCACGCCTGGTGGAGGCCCCTGGGGGGCGGAGCCAGGGAGTGGACCTGGGATGGGCACTCCTGGATGCCCCGAGGAGGCCCCTGGCTGGACCCCCCCCCCACTGAGCTGACACACCTGGCACAGCTATGCCAGCAGCAGAGGCTCCCAGTGCAGAGCTGCCCTGCCAACTTCCATCTTGGCTGGGTTAATTTGCATACGGCCGCTCTGATTGGCTGGTGGGCATGGCTATGATCAGAGGCTCAGCCAGCCTAGGAAGGCAGTTGCAACAGAAGCCTCTGGTTTGCTCTAGCTCCATGGCTGCCAGCCTCCATCTTGTCTGGGTAATTTGCATACAGCTGCTCTGATTGGCTGGGAGGCGGGGCTTGGCTATTGGGCATGGCTTAGGTGTCTTTGGTAATGGTAAATTTGCATATTACTGTTTTATTATATTAGATATTAACATCAGGGTAACCTGGGTGACAGCTACCTGGGAACTTTGTGTCATCTTTACAGGTTTTCTTTAAATAAAAATTATTCCAAAATATCTTAACTAATAAAAGCACAATATTGAAATTAACCGACAGGGTAAGCCACACCCACCAGCCAATCAGAGCGACTGTATGAAAATTAGCCCAGCCAAAATGGAGGCCGCCACTCACGGACCTGAGTAAACAGCAGCTTCCATTGCAGCAGGAGTGAAAGTGAAACTGGGGCCCCGCTCTGCTCTGCTTATCCTCAAGCAAAACACATGTTTGCAACATAGTATAAATCATAGAATCCTCAGGAGCTGAAGGAAACAGCAGGCCGGGTCTGAGTCTAAGAGTAACATTGTTTCATTGTAGAAGCCGTGAGCTGAAGCAGAAACAAGGCTTCGTTACTAAGCCTCGCCTTAAAGGAACAGCATCAATTATAGAAGATAAACAAACCCCAGAAACCTGCGTCCAGTCAGCCTTGCTGGGACATTGGGTCAATGGGAGCTGTGGGCAGCCTTAAAGCCTGAAAGCGCCAATCAACCCGTCACCCACGCTGGCCACATCCCAATGGGGTGAGGGACATTCCTGGGGGGCTTGGCCAGCGTGGAGACAGCCATCAGCCCGTCACCCAGACTGGTCAGGCACACCAGTAGGTGGACATCCCCAGAGGGGTCCCAGCTGTGAGAGAGCACAGGCTGAGGGACCTCCCGAGTGCACAGAGCAGCTGCAGCACGGAACAGCACAGGACCCAGGACTCGTGAGTGGGAAAGAGGCGGCAGGGTTGGTGGCCAGCTTGGTGGCTCTCCAGACCCTTTGGGGGGCACTGGGGAGCAGGAAAGCAAGCTATTGGGGGCTGGGGGCCTACTTGGTGGCTCCCCAGGTCCCTTCCAGGGTATCAGGGAGCAGGAAAAGGCTGGCCTGACCACGAGGCGGGGTTTCCCTTCTTTCTGGTGGCTGGAGGAAGATGGGCAGTAGGCAAGCTTGGGAGGCAGGCAGCACCCAGCCCTGGCCACAGCTCAAAAAAGAGAACAATATGCAGGGGAGGGCAAGAGTCTGAGAGATCAACATAGAGGGGGTGCCTGCTCCAAGCCTGGGGGCAGGCCACCAGCAGGTAGACACACACAGGAGGACTGCTCCGAGCCTCAGATGCGGCTGGGGGCAGGTCCCCAGTGGCCACACACACACACACACACACACAAAAGGCGCCTGGCAGACTGGGGTCATCATAGGAC
>PVJC01009747.1:0-45211 GCA_004026665.1 Murina feae
TCTGAGAGCCCTCGGGGGATGTCTGACAAACAGCCAGCAATCAGCCATCCTTAGAGCTGCCACAGAGGTGGTTCCCACCACCGCCGCTGTGCTTGCCAACTCTGAGTCTGACTTCTGGCTGAGCAGCGCTCCCCTGTGGGAGTGCACTGACCACCAGGGAGCATCTGCCCTCTGGTGGTCAGTGCACATCATAGCAGCTGGACATTCTGCCATCAGGCCAAAACCAGCTTTCTGATATCCCCCAAGGGGTCCCAGATTGTGAGAGGGCACAGGCCAGGCTGAGGGACCCCCCCTCCCCCAGTGCATGATCCAGGCCAGGGAGAGACACAGGAGGGCTCCAGGGAGTGTCTGGCCCATCTCACTCAGACCCGATCAGCTGGATACCAGCAGCAAGCTAACCTACCAGTTGGAGCATCTGCCTCTGGTGGTCAGTGCACATCATAGTGAGCAGCTGAGTGGCCTTAGCATATCATTAGCATATTACACTTTGAGTGGTTGAATGGCCAACTGGAAGACCAGACACTTAGCGTATTAGGCTTTTATTATATAGGATTTCTTTTCCTTAGTTATATCATTGATATTTTTAAATGAAATAGAAATGACCTTTCACCCCTCAATGGAAATGACATATATGGTCCAAAAATTAGCCAGTACCATTACAAGGAGATCCTGGCCACATTCAAAATGCTTCCTTGGCCTCAAAAAAGCTACCTGATGCAGTACCATTTTTTCATGCAGAAAGTAGTCTATTCTTAAATGTCACCTTTATTCCAAGCTAAGCTAAAGAAGATCACCTGGAACTTCCTCAGAAGCGAATAAATATTTCCCCGCGCTCTCCTCCTCTTCTAGTGTGCAAGGTCTAGGCTCATTGTCACCTCTTCTTGTGTACGTTCCTGCTTTTTAGTGTGCTCGTCTGTGTACAATGAGAACATTTGCAAGCAACATTGTACTTTTAGGACCTCGTCTGAGGGAAGTAAAGTAGGATACAATCTCTTTCTTCCCAGAGTCTCTGCTGGGACAGTGCCTGAGCTATGCCCTTCCAGGCCAGTTCCCAGAATGCACAGCAGCATCCTCTGAGGCTCAACACACTGACCTGTGAGAATCTGTGTTGATGACTCATGTAGTACAGAAGGGCAGCCTCCCTCTTGTTCATAGAGAAGATGTTGGAGCTCAGCATAGTTCTGTATGACATTCTGAAACGTTCTCTTCCAAAATTTAGAACACAGTGGTTGTGACTCCAAAAAGTGCAGCTTTTATATATAAATTAATACAGTGGTATTTATAGGGTAGCAAATGGTCTGTCCAATAATAAAAGCACAGGCCTCTTATCAGAACACACAATAGGTTCACTCAGTTTACATGAAGCATTTTTTCCTAAACCTATTGAAGGTTTAGAAAATCAATTTTTTAAACCCATTATGTTTATATTTTATATAGCTTTTCAGGTCATAATTTTGACTTTTCTTTACCTGTAGCGAGAAGGGGTTCATTTTCAGAGTTTCTAAAATGAAACCCAAGATAAATTGTTAATGGATGGCCTGTTCTTTCCCATTTAAAAAAAAAAAAATGTGGTGGTCTTTGTCATTGGATAATTAAAAATTGTAGATTCTACTTCTGTAACTTTTGTCTTGAACAAAGGACACATTATTTGCTTTTAATACATAGCACTGCAAAGAAATTTCATCGCTGCCCAAATTATAGCATTCTGAATTCCTCTGCACTAAAGAGCAGTCTGGCGAAGGATCGGTTACCTGGCACTGACCGAGCTTTGCAGGGTGCACAGATCAGAAGACGCAGAACTGGCTGGAAACCATTTCCACCCCTAGTGAGCAATTTACTCATGATTGCTTGGGGAAAATGCTGGAAATATTGCTTCTGTGTAAAGTTTGCAACTTCCAGTTGTCAGCTCTTTGCCAAGCAGTTTTATCCTGAGTATAACTTTAGCAGCAAAGTGTACTCAGGCCACTGTGATAACGGCTGGCATTCATATCCAGCTTGATGTATGCAGAGCACAGAAACTGCTAATCACAGAAGTTAATTCACACCCTGTCCCTCTGAGGCAGGTCCGTGTGTTGTCCTTATTTTACAGATGAGGGGAAAGTGATGGAAATTCAAAGTGGCTTGCCCCAAACACAGGTTAGTTTATCAGCCAAGATTAGAGGTAAGGGTACAAAATTGGGACAGAGTAGATGGGAAGCCTAGGAACTAGATGGAGAAAGGAGATAGGACCCTGGTTGGAATCAAACCAGAGGAATTTTCTCCAAGGGGCTTCTGAAGTCCAGAGAGAACCCTAACTAACCCTGTCTGTGCATATGTCTGTGCATATTTCACTGGGCTAAAACATCTTTTTTTTAAATGCAGTCTCTCACCTAGGACTAAAACTATCTAATCCATTCCTCTGCCTTCCTCCCTCCATGGAAACTCCAGTGGCACCTGAATTAATTATGGGCAGAATTCAGCCCTGAGTCCCTTGGTTCCCGAAGGTGCATGCCTCCTCTGCCAGGAGCACAGCCAAATTGTCTCTGCATTTGCTCTCTGCTCCATCTTGGCCAGTGCGGGGCCAGGCTCCCTGCAGCTTCTCTGGGTGCCTCCTTTCAAAACTAGCCCGCCAAGCAGGCATGAGATGGAAGGAAAGCAACGAGAGCAGGGAGTCCATCCGGAGGTGTCATATCCTCCTGGAGGCATCTGCTCATGAAACACAATCATGGGTTTCTTGTGACCCATGGGAAACATCAGCCAACTATTGTGAGCTGACAAAGCAGCTTGAGAGAGAGGAGAACCTATATCTTCTCTTTAATTGTTATTAACCAAAGGGAATTCTCTTTCAAACCCACGCCCACCTGATAATAGGGACTGTCTAGGATTCAGTAACCATCGAGTCCATGTCTGCCATGTGTCAGGCATTTAAGAAGCACTTAGGAAACAGAGATGAAGCTCCTGCCCTCGGGAGCTGAGCATCCTGTGAGGGAGAGAGTGTGTTAATACAATGCAGCCGTGTGGCGACCACAATCAGGGCGCTGCAGTATACGAGTAGGGTAGGTTCTATTACAATCTGCTGCTCTTTGCAGCCTTGCCAGCCTATCTCAGGTTTGAAACTGCAACCCTGAAATTAACAGCCCAGGAACATGGCTTCTTTGAAAGCAAATTGCCTTGACATACCCAGACATACATGAACCACGACTGTCAGGGGCTTCGAAGTACATTGTCAAGGGTTTTATGAGATTGTTTGGCCTTAAAAATGCCTTCTATATGATAGGTTCTCGGGAATATTACTTCCTCTGTGAAGAAGGGTTGGAAGGGGAGGTGGCCCACACTGCCTCCTTTCATTAATACTAGGCTAGCTTCATGGACTGCAATTCAGGAAACGCGAGCTTTGGAAACTGTACTGACCCTTTCAAAGCGTTTTCTACTCAAGACAGAACTTCTTGCAAATATTCGAATGCAAATGCTCTAATTAACATTAATGATAACGTGAATAGTTTTCATTATGTTTTACCTGTACATTCCAATGATAATAATAGGCATGCTTTAAGTAATGTATTTCTCAAAATGACCCTATATCAAAATTGGAGATGGTAAAAGGCTAACGCCACACCAATGCAGACAGTGGCCCTAGGATCAGTTTTGTTTTAAGGACTTTGCTAGGTGCTTACAGAGAACACAGAAGGTAGAAGCTGCGACACCTGCCCTTAGACAACTGATCATCATCTGGTTTATACACAGTCAATAATCAGAGGAAAAAAGAAGAGGGATTGTGCTGCTGTCTCACTTCAGGCACAAAAAAGGCAGTTGGGGTAAGAATCAGAGAAAGGCACCTGAAGACCAACCCAGAAAGTAGAGCTAATACCCAGAGACCCATCCCATTGGCACTGGGGAGGCAGGAAGGAGGCGTGTCTTCCCCACTGAAGTAAAGGGGTGGAGCCAGATCTTGGAGGAGCAGGACTGCCAGGGAAAAGCACCTGAGATTCGTATGATAAGTTCTTAGGACAACTCATTGCACAGAGCAGTGACCCAGTAAAAACAATGTTTGATCCCTTGCACATATAAAAATAAATTTTGAATTTGGAAGGATCCTCCCTTGGGGAGGGTGATACTGTACAACTACCTATGGACTCCTGAAATCCTTAGGCAACCAAGCTACTAATATGCACTGCATGGTCGCCACACGTCAGGCACTCTGCTAAGCCCATTATATGTGTTGCCTCTTTCATTTCTCACAAAATACTATAAAGAAAGTACCATTGTTTTTTTCACTTTCCTGATGAAGGAACTAAAAAAAAAAAAAAAAGGACAGTTTTTTTTTTAAAACTAGAAAAATCATACAAGTGGAAAGCTTAGAACTTAAACCCAAGCAGCCTGGCACCAGAGTTTCCATCCTTAACCTTTCCACCAGGCTGCTTCTCAGTAGCCATCTAAAATCGTTATCTAACCTCCACCTGGACCACCAGCTCGGGCACTCTCCATCCTTCCAAAGCTTCTCTGCTAGAAGGGTCTTTCTGTGGTTGTGCTGATTCCTATCCCCAAGTAACTCATGTTCACTGAATTTAATACCTGATCCTTTATTTTTGCAAGAAATGTGCAGGATGTGTTGAGTAGAGTTGACTGGAAGCAAAGGAAACCATTCCCAAGGCCATTTCTTTAATTCAGAAGTGAGTGAGTAGACCTGGAGAGGAATTATTAAGAGGCTTTGAAAAAGGGAGAAATGATGACTTGAAACTAAGGTGATAGGAAAGGGTAGAAATGTACCTCATGGTCATTTGTTAGCCAAGAGCTAATTATGCAAGCCTCAAGCTTCCACATAATTAGGATTGATGATACCATCTGCCTACTTTTACTTTTTTTTATCAATTGGTAATAAAATCTGGAAAATTTTGAAAATTACATATGCTATTGATCATAAAATAGAAAGATGTAAATTCTCAAGGGTTCAAAGCTTCCCCTCTCTATGGTTTATTAAAGTATATCCTGTGTCTTTGGTAAAATATCAGTCTGCTTGTCAATGCCTCTCACTTTTCCAGGACATCCTCTTCAAATAAAAACACCAGTAAGAGCAATGGTAAAACTGGTGGCATCACAAAGAATTAAGTCTTCTCTCCTGTGTCCAGCCATCTCCTTATTACATAGAGAGAGGGTTGGCAGATTGGGTAGAACACTTCTATAAAAGCAAGAGAGATGCCCAGATGCCTGGCCGTAGGTGCTATACATAGATCTAAATATGTAAATAAATGAAGAAACTCATGTCCCATAGGCTACCAAGCAGCCATGAGAGGTTAATGACTTTTAGTCACTGCCAACCTGGACAAAATTCAAGCCAATGACCTATGGGTGAAAGGCTCTGTATGTCCCATTACCAATCCCCTGAGCCATCTAGTTGCCCCTGACAAGGTATTTTATCATACCCAGCACAGTGCAGCACAATAGTCCAAATTCCTCTACCATCAAAACGCCTTCTTCCACTATCTAATCTAATAAAAGAGCAATATGCAAATTGACAGTCACTCCAAGACACCCAAGTCACGCAGCAGAGCAGCTGTATGCAAATGAATCCAGTCAAGATGGCAGCTAGAAGCCATGGAGCTGGAACAAGCAGGAGGCTTCCATTGCAACTGCCTGACTTGGCCAGTGGGCCTCTGCTCAAGCAACAATGTTTCAATTATAGAAGCCACGGAGTTGAAGCAAACAGGAGGCTTCCATTGTCTGCCCAGGCCTCTGCTCAAGGTAACAAAGTTTCAATTATAGAAGGTAAATAAACCCCAGAAACCTGATTCCAGCCAGCCTTGCTAGGACCTTGGGTCAATGGGAGCTGTGGGCAGCCTGAAAACGGCCCTCAGCCCTCACCTAGGCTGGCCACACCCCCATGGGGTGAGGGTCCCGACTTGGGGGCTTGGCCAGCCTGCAAATAGCTATCAGTCCGTCACCCAGGCTGGCCAGGCACACCAGCAGGTGGACATCCCCCGAGGGGTCCCAGACTGCAAGAGGCCATAAGCTGGGCTGAGGGACCCCCCCCCCTGAGTGCACAAATTTTTGTGCACCGGGCTCCTAGTCTAACATAAAAGAGCACTTTGAATAGGGGCCAAAGACCTCCGTCCTCAATATGAGAGCAATGGCAATTAAAAAAAACACAACAACTTTTGGAAGAAGTTCCACATGGGAATATAGACATACATATATGTAGCATTGAGTGATTTTTAAAAATTCCAATATTTTTCATCATGTTTATTTCACGGCACATTTGATTCTGCCTCTGGATATTTAGTAAACTGACATATCTTGAAGTTCCATTAAAAAAGTCATTAGTTTTAGTTTAACATTTGTATAAAGCTGATTCGTTAAACCCATGGTGCTTTCTTTCCTAGCTTGTTTTTAAGTGTCATAAATAAATGACTTAAATGTCCCACAAGACAAATGTTCTTTAATCATCTAATGCACTCATTTATCGTAAGCCTTAACCTTAGTCCTAAATTAAGTCTGTTGCAAAAACATAACTTCATCTATAAACACCCATCAATCCTACATGCTTTTGATAAGCACATTTTAAAAACATAAACAATCAGACAGTTGTCAATCTGGGTGAAGCCTAGTCCCATTTAAGAGTTATTTGCCAGGAGCTATGTTTCCTACCCACACCACCAAGAGAATTTTAAAAGAATGGCTAGTATTCAGGCCTTGGCTGAGAGTCCAAGTTGTGAAATGGGACTGGGGATACAGCTTACCATAGCATAAAATGAAACAAAGACAAAACAAAAGAAGCCTTATTCCACGTCTGATCCATTCTGGTTTATTTGTTTGGGGAAACTATTAGTACTTTGACGATGTTGTAAATGCATTAACATTTCATGATCACATATTTAGTAAATCACATGTCATGCCTTTGATTAATTTTCATGTGTTCATGGTCCTAAAACTCTGTCAAAGAAATCAGGCTGCTCAGAGCTTCTACATGAGTAATGATCACCGAGAGGTTTGGTGCAAGGAGAAATGAAGTGAAAGTTTAATGGAATAAACACTTGACTAAATTGGGTACTTAATACCTCATAACTAAGAATTGACATAGTTTGCTGAAATCTTATCGTTGACAGATCCTGTGCTTAATTCTGAACTAATCTGCATGTCTTTCATTTACCGATGGTACCATTTACAGGGGGGCAAAGAGAATCTTCCCGTTTTTCCACTGGCTTCAGAATTATTGCCAGAGCCCCCTAGGGTTGTTGGAGGCCCCGCCCCATCCCTCCACTGGGGCTTTAACATTTTTTTAAAATAGATAAGAGCATTCAGCAAATAGCTAGATTGAGAATAAACTCAGAAATTATCACCAGGGCTTTTCCTCTGGCACAATTTGTCAAATCTGCTGATAGAAAACAAATTCTATTCATGAAGATTTCATTGGGGGTGTGGGGGGGGGACTCTTGTGATTTGGTAGCAATTCAATTATAGTTTTGTGAGATAGTGAGCCCGGAGAGAGAATCCAGACTGACAAGAAATATGACAGGACAGTTACAGAGTGTTTATGCAATTAAACTTTCGCTGACAATACCTGCGGCATGATGAATGCGTGGGCGGAGGTGTGTGAGCGCAGGCAATGCCCCACAAGTATCGCCCATTTTTCATTATTACACAACTGTTCAGATCTTTCAAGAACAGCCTGAAGTGAGGTGGGAAAGAGAGTGTTGCTCTGCAGCATGCTAACCCAATGCCTTGTTTCTCATCCCCTCCCTCCAACCGGTCTTGATGTGCCATATGATAAAAGGACATCTATTTTAGAAAAATGTTTCAAAAAGATTAAGATTTCCCTTGCACTTGATGTATATTAATTTTGGACACCAAGAGAGGGTTTTATTTTTTTTCTATCTGCAACTTTATATCACTTTCTCGCCGACAGAAGAGCGCGAAATTAAGTGGTTGGGTCATTCATTTTATGCAAGCAGGTGCAAAAGGGCGCTATAAAAGTAGGATTTTACTGAAGGCAGATTAAGAAAGAGAGGCGCAAAAAAAAAAAAAAAAGAAAAGAAAAGAAAGAGAGGCGAAACTTAGAGGCCTTTTGTAGAGAACCACAAAAGCTTACAGAGGAGATTAATTTTGTTGGGCAAAGGCTACATGCTAGTGCCTCTGTCTTCCCAGGATGTGATCTATGAGATCAGGGAAGTTACAGGGCTTCAGAGCCTTGAAAAGACTCTGTGGGCTTTTTCAGGTTGTTAACAACCCTTATTTGGGGTCTTTACGTGAAACAGTTAGTTTTTTGGTGTGATTTTTAGTTTTTAAACCAGCCTTGAAAGTGTATAGATGTCTGAAGAACAGCTTGAATGTAATTGGTGTAGACTTCACCTTGGCAAAGCCGGCAGCGCCCAGATAGACTGAGCCCATGGCAAGGCCGGTCGGACCCCAGAGCTGGGATGAGCCATTGTGCTGAGGGACAAAGATGCCAAGGGTTGAAGTGAAAACCACACGTCTTTCCTTAACACCCTGTACATCTCCTTCCACTAATGAGACTGTCCCTCTGGTGAGCACTACACTGTGTCTGTGTCTGTGCATTTTTTGAAGGAAAGGGTATGAGGAAAGTAGAAGAGGGTCAAAGGGGGGAGGGGGGGATAAATTAATTAGAATTTACTTGAGGACAGAAAATTATATTTACCCTCAAGCCATTCACTCATTCATTCTGACTGCTGGTAAGCTGTTATGGATATGGTATTGGGTTTGATATTGTCTTGTTTCATGGTTGAAGCTCCTTTGTTAACATTCCTATCTGCTTCGGGGACATTAAAAACCTTGAACTTTAATTTGGAAATATTCAGTTGTTATGATCAAGCCCCATCATCACTTCCTGAAGTTGGGTCCAGACCCCAGGCAGAGGCCACTGTTGCATGCCCACCAAGGTGGCTACTATCCTGCACTGAGCTCAAGATTCAACACGGAGCTTCCATGTGCCCACAAGGAGATTATTATAAACCTCACTCACATCTAGACTCTCTGTTTACGCGATCCCATCAATTGGGTAAATTCAATGAAATAGTTGCCCACTTCAGTATTAGCAAAAATCATTCAACTGTGTTTGTATTACAAGTGGGTTGACCACACAATTCTGTCAAAATGACCAGTTCAGAAATCCTATATAAACCATGGTCTAAATATAAGAGTTTCTTAAAATCCTCTCTTTTACCAAAAAGCTGCACTCTATTATATCTTTAAAAAAACTTTGATTTTTGTCAAATGTGATTGTTAACACGCACTAAAATTAATAGTTAAGAAAATACTGTTTCCACTTTACTTAGGTATTAAAATTACATAGTGGTGTTCCTTTATTTTCAAAAAAACAAACCTAATCCTGTTAATTCAAAGTGAATAACAAACAGGACTAAGACTTTCTCCCAAGTTGTTACATTTATTCAACCTGCTTGTGTTTTGTTCTTCATCATAATTATTTCCAAGTCAAATCTGCACTGATTTCCTTGCGGACCCGTGTACCTCTGACTAACTTAAAGAATTGAGCTGGGATAATTCACACAATTCCTTGGGGGTCATGTTCACTGTTTTTTTTCAAGGACATTTTTATTACAAAGCTGATGAAATTTGCATATTAATTCATTTCTTTCAATTTTTTAAGATTAAATGTTGTCAACATGTATCAGTGCAAGGCTCTGACAGTGCTGATGAAATGGGTCAGTCAAGCTTGAACATTTAGAGTAATGCAGCCATCTGCAACCCCTTGGCCCCTTGTGGAGCTCTGTGCTACCATTGTAACTTGATTAAAAAAAAGTTTTATTCAATGCAAGATATTGAAACATTATCTAAGAAATGATATGTGTTAGTCTTCCCATTTACTCGGAAAGAGAATTTGACAACAAAATGTATCCAAGGAGATCCTTGCTGACTTGGAGTTAGTGATCTGTCAGTCTTAATTAAACCATGATCAAGAAACGCCCCCCCCCCAAAAAAAAAAAGTTTTAAATTTGCCGAGGGGAACTTAGGAGAGAACTTGAGTTTCCTCTCCTGGTGAGACTGAACAGTCTGTGTTCTCAGAATGCTGTGAGAATGGGGAGAGCTGGTTGTGACTTACTTTCTCAGTGTCCTCAGAGGTAAACTTGCCCTTCCTTTTAGACACAGCTAATAAACATGAAGGTTCTTTGTTCACAGCTAAAACCCTCACAAAATGGCACCAGTATTTACATGGAGATCTTCACTTCTGTTTGCATATCCAACTGGGACATTAAGCTGTATTGATTTTTCCCAATTTCCTTATAGGCAAAAGCATACTTCCAAGAGACACTCTCAAAAAGCAAGCCCACTTAAGTGGGAAGTCCCTTTAGGAGTCACATTGTCTTTCTGTGTGATCTCTGATAGCCTTTTCAGCTTGCTTATTTCTCTCTGTAGAAGTCTCTGCCTGTACACACCTCCAATAGGTTCCACAGACCATACAAAAGAAAACAATGTTGGTCTGGCTGCTGAGTTTGAGTAGCAAGGAATTCTACCATCACATCACTTCATCCGGCCATCCTACTGACATCAGTACCTCCATAGCATGAAAAGGCCCTGCCTGTACCTTGAGGTCTTGATGGAGACCTCACAGAACCTCATGACCCAACTTTTCAACTCCTGTCTCTGCTCACAGATGCTCACCTCTAGGGAACTTCTGTAGTAGTTCACAGTGTTTAAAAAGATAAAAAAAAGCATTTTCTTTGAATATAACTTATAGGTAAGCCTGGTCATATACTATCCACATTAGACCCTAATTGTCAAGGTTTTATTCATGTTTTAACAATACATGTACACTAGTTCATGCCTAAGGAGAACATTCTCCAATATATATACAACACAATTAGGTAGAAAAGTTTGTTATCCAAAGTGAAAAAATAAACAGAGTAATAAGGGAACAGCAGAAAGAGATGGTAGTCTTCGAAATGGTTTTATCTTGATTTTGAATTAAACTCCCAAACGCATATTGGATTGAAAAAATCAAAATCAGACTTCACATTGTCAAGTTGGAAAATGTCAGATATGAAATATTTAAACTGTAGAATACAGTCTTTGACTTTGGGTTATAAAACTTTAATTTTGTGAGTTGGTAGCACTCCAATAGTTCAATATTTTTAATTCTACAAATCCATGTTTATTAACTTTCATGGTTTAAACAGTATCACCAAGTCTATTGAAACTAAATTATTCTGACTTGTGAGAGCTATAGGGTAGCTATAATTTGTTTTCTATTTCTACATTAGTGACAAAGACAAAAGAAAGAACAAATAAAAGGAATTGATTGCCACACAATCCCTTTTTATACTTTCAAAGTGACCTCAAACTCTACCTGATGATTAAAGCAAAGAATCAAGCCTGCAGTTTTAATTACAGGGTTTTCCTACATAAGTCAGGTGGTGCTTAGATAGGGCTGCCCCTCTGTCATTTAAAAAATGTCTTCTAGAACATTATTGCTGGGGAGCTAACTGTATTCCCCTCAAAGAAGAATATTGCCTTCTTATCTCCTTCTTATTTAGAAAGTATGAACTTTGTATTCTTACAATGGTTTTTAAAACCTCTACCTCAATTTCATGATTAAAGGAGAATACCAAATTTATTTGCTAATATAAGTGATAACTTCTCCTCTTCCTCCAGTTAGTGCTCTTTTCTTATAACTCCCCAAGCACTTCTTTCCTATTCCTGGTAATTATCTAACAGGTCACTGTTAATTTATTTCTCATTTGTCAACACCTACTACGTGCTAAGAAAATGAAGTCCTTTAATGGGATGGTTGTGATATCACAGAAACAGCTTTGCCATGGGAGAGAGAAACCCACATTATACTCCTGGCTCTGTCTCTACCATCAGGCTCCCCTTAAACTTGTATTTCAACCATTTGAGCTGCCTTCCTTCCAGGGGTTCCTGGAAGGTATTACAGACATAATATGAAAGTGCTTTTAAAAATAACCTGAAGTGTTTTAAACAGTACCAGAGAAACACATTCGGTAAATAGTGCAGCAGGAGTCTTTGGAGGTTATCCTGTGATTTTTCTGTTCTTCTAGGTGAACACTGGTCTCTTGGATTTTTCACACTCTAATATCATATCCATAGCAGCTGCTGTTGACTTCAACATCCAAGTTAGATTATCCAACACGGTTTTGATGAAATTTATTCCTCCATCTAACTTAATCTGTATGTAATCTAGTTTGCTGCCAGGGAAGGAAAGTACATTTGCTCTAAACCCAAACTCCTGGTTGCTAGCAAGAAAATTCAGTGTGTTTTGTTTATTGCTTTTGCTCTATCTATAATGTATATGACTTTGTGAAGATTTGGCCGGGGTGGGGGGATAGGTTGAGGAGTTCCCCTTGCATCCTGAATCTGCTGAACATGTGCTGCAAAAGCCTACCCTCTGCCTGAGTCACCCAAATCAACTTGGAATACCAAGTTACTCTCCCAGGGGCTGTTTTCTCTGCAAACATATGAGCTTTCAATCCCTGTTACTTTTGGATACATCCACTGATGGATCTTTTCTGGGTTTCACAAAGTCTTGTCTTGCTTCTACTCCATGCCTATGAAGCCAACTACTGCCATCCTGGCTTCCGTGTTCTCCAACTTTAGAATGCTGGAGGATCTTGTTCAAAATGAAGATTCTTCTCCCATCCCTGGATATCCTGACACCTGGTTATATCCCTGAACCTTTTCAGAGCCGCCTTTTTATCTTTATAAACCTGTTTCCCATGTCAATGAGGTGCAGTCCTGGTCACCTTCTCAGAGGTCCAGACCTGCCCAAGCAGCCAGCACTCACATAGCCAGAGCTCACACTGCAGATCATGCGGGGTTGGGTGAGCTTTTGTTCTTGGAATGATTGCAAGTTAGGGTGAACAGGTTTGAATTATGTATTCTCCAACTCGAAAAACCTTGTCTCCTTTTTTTATTTTTATTTTTTCGATTGTTTGATTGACATATAACTTATGAGGGAGGGATGGGGAGAAGTTGAAGGCAATATGTTTATGGTATCAATACAAATAGAAGTTCAATGTCTAATAATACTAGTGAAATAAACAACTAACCCATCTGCCAAAAATATCCATATCAGCTGAAACCTTAATCAGTCTTCTCAAGTGGAGATAGAGAAGTATGGTAAACTGATACCCAAAATGACTGTGGAGACACACACTTTAAAGTTGTGATTTATCCACAAACGACTAAAGCTTCATGAATAAGCACATCTATCACATGGCCATGTGTACTCAAAACACTATAGAATTATCTTTTATTTTTCTCTATAATATACGGATTTGTTTTTTTATTTTATGATTTATTGAATACTATTATTAATATTTTTATACTGATTTGTGTAGCATATGGTTCTGTTAATGGTGGTAAGTGGCATTTTAATGAGAGATTGTTAAACTTGGTAAGAATTGTATAGTTAGTTCTTCAACCTAGCATAGGCAGGGTAACTGTTTTTTCCCCCTCAATGTGTCTTTCTCTCAAATGGGTACAATTATAAGTGACTGTTAGAACTTTTCATCCTGAAAGAACTCCCTATGCTTAACATTTAAGAAGAACTTCTTCTTTCTACTGTACTTGGAGTGAATAAAGACTTGTTTTGCAATTTACTGTTTGCAAAGCCAGAGCTATACACCAAGTTGGTAAAAGACAGGTTACACAAGTCGTCACTCGCAATCACAGGACAAGAAAGAACTACAGGGTGCCATTAGACATTACAGGGTTGATGTCCGGAATTTCTAGAAGATAAATGTATATTAGATGATTTTATTCCCTTTTTTTATTAGAAAATAGCAAAAAAGGAAGTGTTTTTAATTATGAGTAAGCAATTTGGTATTCTCCATTGAACTGGGCAGTTTCTACACTCTCTAAGAAGGAGATAAAGTCTTGGTTATTTCATTCAGCAACGCTTAATTTGCTTCAAAAGATGAATCTCATTAAAGGGACTCTCCATCCCTCAGAAGGTGGTCACAGGGCGCTACAGGAATATCTTATGCTGTAAAATGATTTTATTCCCCCAGGAGATAAATCACATTTCTAGAACTTAAAAAAAATTTTTTTTCTCATCATTTTAAGTATCCATTTTGCTTTTCAGGTTATTCTGAATTGGTGGTCACCTACCCTATATGTTTGGTTTAAATTTTCTTCCTCAAAACACATTTCACAAAGGCACCTTAAATATTCTAGTAGAAGTTCCTATTTAAAAAATAATCCTTTGCAGGGGAAAAAAATATATGAAAACTCATTGCAAGTTTTTTGTTATTTCAAAAATAAATAGTCTATAATTAATCTGTAATGCAACTTGGCAAAATTATACCCAGAGGCTAAAATATTATACTGCCATTATAAAGATATTAAAGGTGTGTGTTCCAATTCAGCACAAGTTCTGAGCTATTAAGCAAAGAAAAGCAAGGGGCAGAACAATGTACGCATACCAAGAGAAAAACTGCAGGCATGTGTACTGGCGAGCGCATGGCACATCTCTGCAGGCATGTGTAGGAAACAGGACATGCGAGGAACTGCCGCTGGGAGGGTGCTAGGGATTTGGGGGTCAGAGCTGGGAGGAAGGCTGTTTTCGCTGTAGAACCTACCCTATTGCTGGAACTTCTTTTTAACCACATGACCGCTGTAATTTTTACTTTACTGTTTTTAATTGTTGGAAAACAATAGTAGACATGGAAAAGCTGGGATAATCAACAACTTCTTTAAAATATCATTAATTAAAATCAAGTAAACACGTAAAGGCGAAATTATTTTTTAAATATATTTTTTATATCACAGTATCCTTTTGTAATGAAAATAAGCCATTTCTCCTGAACCAAGTGCATTCCCTGAGTAAGTTCTGGGAACTCATGGAAAATCTGCACTAAATCACCCATCTGTTAGCTCCCCCGACCCCTTTTCTCAGCCAGGAACGGCGCCACGGAAGCAGCTGCATTCTTGGAGAAGGAGGAGACAAATCAGGATGCAGCCCTGTGACCTCTGGCAACAGATATGCTCAGTGTGAAATGGGTACTAATAGAACTTTCAAGGCCGAAACCCTTTGCCTGAGCTAGGTAATTAGAAACGTAATTCAGATTTGGGATTTTCTCTGAGGTTTCACAGCTTATGAAGTCAGCAGAACAGGGTTATTAAATCATAGCCCAGTACCAAGTCCAAGAGATTTTTTTCAACATAGAAGACAGGGAAATGCGAGCACCCGCGGAGCAGGGCTGTGGCTGAGGCGATGAACCCGTCCACAGCACAGCTAATGACCTGCTTTAGGGGCACAGCTCATATATTCCAAATAACAGGGGGGAAAGAATTCCAAATAGCTTAACATCATTAAGCCCAAAATGCTATTGGACCCTTCCTCTGTGGCATCATAAAATACCTTCTCCAAGTGGAGAAGGGATGTACTAGCTGTAAATCACGGGAAGTTTATGCCACCCCAGATGCAAACTTCCAACTAACTTGCGCACTCTGGGGAAGGTTCATGCGGTTGCTTTGTTTGGGGGTTTGGCTTGGTTTTTTCTAAAAGCAATAATAGTCTATGTAGGATGGCTGCCGTGTCAGCATTTATCTTGAAACTCATGGATATGAGTTCTGACTAGAGTCACCTTTCTGACAAGTGTTATTGCGACTGTGTTTTATATCCCTGTTCAGAATGGTTTCTAATGATAATGCTCTGTCTACCTCGCTGCTTCCCACTAAATTATAGATGCCACGATGACAGGGCAAACTGCATCCGAGCGCAGAGCTCGGCTCCTCTGTGTGATGTCAGGGCCCCCACCCTCCTGTGCCTGGAATTAAAAGTGGGAAGCAAAGATATGCAAAACATTTGTGCTTAAAAATAATGTTCTGTCGGTTATTAAACAAGTGATATTTCATTTAATCAGCTCAAGGGATTATTTTAAATGAAAAGGCAGCGAGGATGATTTTATTAACACATTCCTGCCCTAGAGTAATAATTCTTTACCTGCCTAAATTAAAAAGTTATAATTCAGTCTGTCTAGAGGAAGAAGTTCTGGGTGATTGGATTTTATTAGTCCTTTTATTTTCAGTTGCTCACAAATGGAGGTAAAGGCTGAAAAGCTTATCCTACAGCAGTGGGAATGCTTTAGCTACTTAATAAATCACCCCTTCTCTAAAGGGTGATTGTACTGAGGACTTATAAAGCAAGTGTGCTTCTGAATATGGTATTTTATCAAAATGGGGTCTGTCTGACCAATGCACTTACATATTTGAACTTTCTGCAATTCATCCCACTACACATTAAGCCAATGTGGGAGTCTTACCTACTACCCAAAATATATTTCTAAATGTTATTTAATTGTCAATTGCATATAAAGCACTGTGCTGGGACCTACAGGAGAAAGAGACAAAGGGATAAATAAAATTGCATTTCTGGTCTTAATGGAACTTATAGGCTAGGAGGGGAGGCACCTATTGAAACAAAGCATACAGGAAGTCAGTGAGACAAAGGGCGAAGGAGAAGGGAATGGAAGTAGCTGCCTCGAATCCCTACCCTGTCTTAGTGCAAGGAAGCGTGGACACTGAAAAACCTTTGATGAATATGGTGCTTTACCGTTTACCAAGTATTTTCAAATGCATCATCATGTTTGCTCTTTTTAGTTCCAAAACAATACTGTGAGGTTAGGAGAATATTATTTCCATTTTACTAATGAGAGAACTGCAAACAGAAATAAATTTCTCCTGATCATTGATCTCACGATTTAAACCTGAACTTCAAAGTTCTTATTAGACTTAAAGTTCTTATGAAACTTATCAAAGCAAAGGTTGCTAATCTGAGGAATCTGTTTGGTCCTCCCATGGCGAGCGGAACTCTGAGTACAAAACTGTGTACATGGGCAAAAGTGCATTGTTCTTGGGAAAAGAGTTTGTTCAAATCCTCAAAATGGACCATGATTCCAAATGTGAGTAGGAATTACTATTCCAATAGAATACTTCATCCGTTTTCATTAATGTCACTGAATTGTTTTAATTTTTTCTGGAGAACAGGCGGTGGCCTAAGAGCGCCAGTTTGCATGGCATGTGGACACAGCTCCACTCCCAGCTGCCTTTTGTCCCATTGATTTCTACCAAGAGTGTGTTGCAGTAGCTCTTTAAAGGCCTGTTCTTAGTTCGTTCGTTCATTCATTCATTCATACATTCATCCATCCATTCATTCTCATAAGCATTTGTTGAGTTCCTTCAGTACTCCTACTGAGTCAGCCTCTACCCATGAGGTTCAGAGTGTGATTAGAATATTAATTTGGTTATTCAACTCAAATTCTGTGTGCAGAAATCTCTACCAGATTCTTGGAAGGACACAAAGATGAAAAAGAAATGGTAACTTCCCCCAAGGATCTTAAAATCTAGTAAGAGAAGGAAATTGGAGAAACTGTGTGGAAGAAGCAACAGATGGGAGGCAAAAAGAAAGAGAAAGAAAAACCCAACAGAGAAGAACTTTCTGGAAATGAGTGTTTTTAGCTCCTTTCAGAAGTAGCTCTCAAAGAGGATGTCCTCCATCCCATGTTAAGTTTCATACTTGTCACTCTTTCTTGAAGTATGCAAAGGCTATTGGTCTTCTAGTTCCTGCTCCCAACCAGGACTGATGGTTCGCCTGTCCCTCGGACAGAATTATCTTGGCTATATAAAGGAGCAGGGAATTCGGCCAGAAATGTATTTGGTGGGAGAGTGGCTTTCTGTTGCATTTGGACCATACTCCTATCATTTTCACTCATTTTCAGTCCTTTTGATGGATCTCTCCAGTTGGAAAGAATTCAAAACCAATTTCAGTGCAGATGCAAAGAATCCTAACAAATTATTCTATAAATATACCACCCAGGGCAATACTTTTTGAGGTTAATAGCTCTTACTTAGCCAATAAGGAAACTGGAAATCAGAAGCTGTGTCCATGTGAGGAAAGTGGATTGACTCTGAATCCAAAGATGTGTTTCGTTCCCCTGGATAACATGAGGGTGCTACACTCAACCTAGAGGAAGCCTAGCAATCAATGGCTCAGGACCCCAAGGATTCATATCTATTTACAAAGTAACTTCTCGTTTGCCAGCTCCTGTTCTAGATGAGTGTGTAGAAGGTGAAAGAAGGCATGCGGGGGAGAGGGAGAGACAGGTCTCCTCCTAACTCTCCTCAGAGAGAAGGAATGAGAATAGAGCCAGCTCTCTGAAGGGTGGACTAATCATGTTACAACAACTCTTGCAAATTGGGATTGAGGAAGCTATGGATGGGAGTCGATGTATCGTGTCTTCTTTCACTAGAAATAGGTTGATGTTTCAATGTACAGAATATCAACCCCAAACTTTCCACTTAAAGATATGTCACATTATGTGGTCTCATACATTTCAAACTTTCTGACTGAATTGGGACTTTCTATTTAATACAGTAGATAATGAAATATAAATGACATCCCAAGGCAACTTATTTTCTTTGGAACTTGCATTAGATGAATGGAGGAAAATTCAGGTTTGGGGTAGGAGAATTTCTGTACTATTTAAAGTAGACTTGAAAACTTATGGCCAAAAGGTGCATGTTTTAATGAACAGTATATGACATTAAAATTCTCCTAGCCTTATTTGTTCCAGGATCGGGGGACTTACTTTCTAGGTTGAGACATTATTATAGTTAAAAATCTACAACTGCCATATATGGAGGCAGTAATCCATGATAATAAAATTAACAATAATAATAGCAGCAAATAACCTATGAAAACTTTCTAGGTGCCAGGCAATGTATCTATATCATCTCACTTAATTCTCAACAAACCCTTTGAGGTTGGAACTATTATTAACCCCATTTTACAAGAGAGTTAAAAACCCCACAAAGGTTGAGTAAGTATCCCAAGGTTATACACTGATAAGCAGTGGGGCAGAATTTGAACTTGGTGCCCTGACCCCACAGCCTGTGTTCTCTTCTACCACCTGTGTCAAGGGCAGGACTCTAATGTCAGAGACACCTGACTTTGAATCTTGTTTCAGGGCTGGGTAACCCTGGACAAGTTATTTATGTCCTAAGCCTTGATATCTTTATCTGTAAAATTGATATAATAATAATACCACCTCAAAGGATCATGTGAGGATGAAAGAAAACCCTGTAGAAAAGCACAACATAAAACCCCATATTATGGCCCATTACTTTGCACATAAATGTTCAACAAAGTCTAGGGGATTTCTAAAGGGAAAAAAAAATAGTGGAAGCTTATGATGACAAGTGGATCAAAGTGAAAAGTTAGATGGATAATATAAGTTTTAAAATTAAGTGTGTATACATTTAAATTGTAATGTGTGTACATATAATTTTCAACTCTGCAGATCACTACATTTAACTTGTAAGTTCTCATTACAACTATTAATAGATTCTTAGGTAAAAATTAAGAACAAACTTAAAAAATTAACATGAGATTAACTGAGATCACGCTCAGAACCTGGAAACTGGAGGGGCAGCTATGGCTGCGGTTAGGGCATTATTTTATTTCTCCGCTACAATGGGCTGTGTTTAAAAAAATCTCAACTATAAAAATAAAAAGTGGTTCATGCATAAAGCATGATGCCCTGAAGCGTATTAGATCTGTTTATCTCTTTGTTTAAAATGAATGCTACTTGGTATAGTTTACATAACATGGCAGGGATCAGCTTGATAAAGTGTTCATACCACCTGGGGGACACACCGCTTCATTTCCTCAACACCTTTCCACATGACTAGCTTTCCAGCAAGTATAATAGCAAACAAAGTTTTAATAGGTCAAGAGCAAAGTAACTGCTCACAGTAACAGAAGGGAGACGGCTTGACATGCACCGAGGCTAATAACTGACACTTTCTGCGAGCATTTTTTGAATGCTGCTTAATGGGGAGTTTGAAAGGAAAGGCTTTTATGAAAGCCTGAGATTACCTACAAGCTTTGAGTAGGAGGAAGCGGGAACGTGGCCCGGCGTCGCTCGGCGGCATCGCTCTGCGTGTGCGTTTGAAAACCTGGTGCACTTGAAGGCAGGTGGCTCGTAACCCATTTCTTCATCTCCTGTCTCCTTTAGCAACTCACAATTAATTCCATTATCAAGCTTAAGGGTTTACTGCTTCTTTCCCATTTTCTTTAAAGCTGCCTAAACTAAGAGGAGCTCTCATTTTTATTTGCTTGTTGTCTAAGTGAAGCTGCTACTTAGGGTCTGATTTTGCCGCATCACATCAGTTTTGCTGAAAGCTGCAACGTGACAGATAAACATATGATCTGTCTTGGAACTTGTGCCTACCAGGAGGGAGGAGAGAAAGGTTGAACATCTCCTTTCTTTCTTCACAGCTTTGCTTTCCTTGGGCAGTGTGTTTATTTGTGAAGTTGCATCGACAGAGTTCATAGATCCCCCAGAAGCACACACAATGAAGTTTTAATAAAGTTTTGGGAGTGTTCAAATGAATAGCTCCGTTGATAACCCTGGCTTTGGCAGCCCCTAAAGGACAGAATATGCTCAATGTCGCATTTATCCATTCTGCACTACCAAGAGGGGGGCGAAATCTGCTGCTGTAATTAAACAAGAATGGATAGACTTGCTTTTGTTGCAGAGTCTGTGTCTTGTGTGGGCACGCTATAATGGGAGCCCCCTTAATAGTGCAGGGTGTGGAGAAGCTCTGTAGAAAAAGAATCAGGAATTCCTGTGGAGGTTCCTGAGGTACTGCCCACCACAGCAAACAGGAAACTCTGTCAATATGTATCCAGGCTCCTAAGGGACACAGATCCGTAACTGAATCACAGGTAAATAGATGGATTAGATATGGCAGCGGCGGGAAACACATGCTGAAAAACAAATCCGCGGGAACAGTTTACATGGCCTGCCTTCTATTTTCATAAGGAAAAGGGCCCAAATCATCTGGCAAGGGCGGAAATCAAATCCTCCATCAAGTTCCTCCACCTTTCATTCATCACACAGTTTAATGCCGTCATGAAAAATAGCAAATGAAAAATGAAGTGAATGGCCAATGAAAAATGCATTCTCGGAGGATACGGTAATGTGTTATTAGCCTAAATCCTCCACCCCCGTACACCTCTAACTGCTCGGGGAGGCTCTGTGGCCACACAACCCTTTTTATTCAAGTAAGACAGATCCTGGAAGGACTTTAGCATTGTGGTGGGGAGAGCCCTCCGTCTACAAAAGCTCCCCTCCAACCTGCCTTCCTCTCAGCTGATGCATTTCCCCTCTCATCTGTACCTCAAAATCTGAGCAAGTCCAGGGGAGCTGTATGTGAGCAGCGGCCCAGTATCCAAAACTTAGCAGGGAGACGCATTGGGAGGGAGGAAGCAACTACCACTACAAGCCAAAGTCTGATCTGCACAATCATGATGCAAGATAGTGGGGCCCACCACCAAGGAAACTGAAAGCAGAATAATTCAAGCAATGCGTCCAACCCCTAAAGGGGGCAGAGGGAGAATGTGGACCCAGGCCTAGTTGATAACACACCTAACCTCCCCATTGATCTGGATGCTTCGCATAATCCAACAAGATAGAAATGTCCCATCAGCTGAATCCTAGGGAACCTGAGTGGGAGTAAAGAGAGTAAAAAGGAACTGAGTAGATGGCTTTAAATAGAAAATCTAGCCAATAACAGCTAACACTGAGCACTTAGTGTGTGCCAAGAATTTCTCTAAGTAGTGTATTAACTTGTTTGATTCTCACAGTAACCCTGAGAATGGGTATTATTCTTAAAATCATTTCCAGGTGGTGGACCTGATGCTCAGAGAAGGCAGGAATTTCCCAAATTTACACAGCGAGTGGTAGGCTAGGAACCCCCTCACCTGCTGACCCCAGCGCCTTCTGCCCAATCACTGTCTCTCCCTGCCTGTTAACCAAAGACCAGGACGGAAGTGAGATGTTTTTGCCTGGGCAAAAAGAATGTATGGCAGCCTGTTGGTTTATTATAAGGAAAGGCTATTATTAAGAAAATAGTTTAGGAACAGCAATGAGATAGTTCCCTTTAAATAATACCACCCATTAAAAGAAAATATCATTTATCCTCAATCCTCCTGTCCAAACAGTATAAGCTTGGGGAAGAGATAACATTTATTTTACACACTTTGTACAGTCTAGCAGATTGTGGTACTCAAATCAGTCTCTTGCTCCTAAGCCAAGATGATTAATAAGGCAGAATATATTTATTTCTGAGGAGCGGAGGAGTTGATTCTGATTTCGACAGTATGTGCTGTTGAGCTGCAAAACAAAATTGACCTCAGCATAATTAGGTTGGACGTGGTGGAGTGAGGACTTGAACACAAATAGTCCTATTTTGACAAGTAGAATTCAAGAGCGGCTGGTTCCTTTTTATTTCTTTTTTTTTTTTTTTCAAAAGGAGGATGATGATTATTTAATATTTGTTGAGTGCCAACAGTGTACTCAGTGCTGCAGACCCGGGAACCAATGCTGGAAACTGCCTGGAGGGAAATGTTAGCAAATTAAAATCCAGAGACTCAGCGTGAAGGTGGCTGAGGAATACCTGATTAGAGGAAGACTCTCTGCACCTGTCCCAGAACAACAACAAAAAAGGAAGCGATAAGGCGAGGAAGAAAACCCTGTGTGGCTCAAATCGCAGGGATGCAATCGGGTGGAAAAGTAGCTTTAAAAGAGAGAACTCCCACCCAAGTGAAGCTAATGGAAACGAACATGCAGCAAGCAAGATGGAGGCAGGAGAAGGAAGAATAAATTCAAAGAACAAAGACATCGAGTCAAATGATCAGCCTTTCTAGGACCTGGAGGTGGAGGCCCAGAGGAGAGAAGGCAGCAAAGGGCAGGGTGTTGGGAGCAATCAAGGCAAAGGCAGAGCGGCTAGGTCATCACCTGGCCTGTGTGTGGGAGCCGAACACTATGGGTAACTCTCAGGCCTGGGGGGGGGGGGGGGGGGGGGGGGGGGGGGGGGGGGGGGGGGGGGGGGGGGGGGGGGGTGGAAAGGGGAGAGAGGATTGGGGAGAGGGAGAGGGCACTTTTGGTGGTGATGGTGAAGCTGAGTCCTGGAGGCAGGGACATTCGAAACAGCTACAGTGAGAGTCACATGTCATTACCACACCAGGGGTTCATAGCCCTCATCTGACAAGTCCTAGACACTCCACACACACACACACACACACACACACACACACAGTGATCACAAGCACCACCACATCTGTGACCAAGGCCGTGGCAGCAGCTGCAGCTCCAAAGCAGACAGGCCTCAAAGCGGCCTCTGCCTGGGGACAGTGAGCCAGCAGCATTCTGGGAAGAAGTGCTGCAGTCGTGGGATCAGAGCAAGCTGGAGAAGACCAGGAAGCTGTGGAGTCCTTCCAAGGAGTCCCCAAAACCGTGGCTGAGCGAGAACTGGGGTGTGATGCTTTCCGACTCTCAAAGGAAGTTAGGAAAGAGAGAAAGACAATAATAATCCTTGCAAGAGGTTATTAAGCTAAGTTAGTAACCATGGGGCAAGTGTTAAAATTCTGTTACATCTTAAAAACGCGTTGAGAGATGGGAAGCAATGCGTAGGGGGAAGAGGCCCCCGCTTTCTGCAGAAAGAGGTTAATTGTGGGGAGCCCAGGAAAGAATGCTGATAACAGCTTTCTTCTGTCTTAATAACAACCTGGAAGAGAAAGATGAAAAGCAAGATGGCAAAACTAGCTGATGAAAAAGAATAATTTAAAGGTATTTGAGTTATGGGAGAGTCTGAGAAAGTCCAGAAAGCACAGACACATGGGGGCAGGAGGGGAGAGGGGGCAGGCAGGAACATTTTAAATATCCCTGCAAGGAAAAATTCAGCTAACACAGGCAGAGGGCAGTCCATCTCAGAGGAGGAGGGGAAGTCTGGCTCACCAAACATGCCCCTCAGTGCTTGGCGTACTGGTTGTGGCTCCCGATGTTTCTGTTACAGGTCTAAGACCAAGGGTTGGCTGCTGTGGAAACTAGTTTATCATCTGCCATTGTTAGACCTGAGGTCCTTGGTATTTTATTTTCTCTAATTGTGAAATAAGGACACTGAAATTGGCCTCATTGATAGGGATACTGGGGGATCAGACCTGTCATTGACTGCAAACTCCAAGTAAGACAGCTTTACCCCCACACACTCAGTGACTGAATTAGTGGGCAGTTCACAACACCCTGGTGGCATCTGTGTTCCATTCTTCTGCCTGCATTTGGTACATGGCTGAAGCTCTTTTCTGTCCACAAAAAAATGGCTGCTTTATTTCTACAGATGGCACTAAAGCATACCCTGCATGTATGAGGTAGTCACTGTCCCCTGGACAGAGGTGGCTGTCATGAATAGGAAGCTATCAGCTTCTTATAAAATAAATTCTAGCTATTTCAAATTTGAAGGAAATACTGTCCCAGCCCAAAGCAGGATGGCAGAAAGTAAAATCACGCTCCCTGCGACTTCCTGTGCCCACCCTCCATCCCCCACTGTCTGGAGGGCAGAGCCACCCTCTGAAAACACGAGGAGGGCAAGCATTCAGGTTGACTTTGTGCTGAACTGGATGGTGCCAGAGACTAGTAGCTGTAGTCAAGGCAAGAGGGACTGATGATGCAACATCTGCAAAGCTCTTGAAGAAGTGTTTTCATGTCTGTCTGATTCTCACCAGGACCCTGTGTGGGAGTCCACATATCACCATTTTATACATAAAAAACAAGATCCAGAAAGGTTCCCTGCTACACTGACTAATGATCCAAGGAGCTGGAACTCCACTGAGGACGTTGTCACTACACAAACTGTGCCCTTGTCACTTCACCAAATAAAAGATGGAAGAAAATAAGCTTGTTCTTCATCAGCACTTAAATAACCTTACAGGCATGTGAGATGGTTGATAGCTAATCATACCTGCGACTTTCACAGACCCCTCTCCTACCAATTCCAACACACACACACACACACACACACACACACACAGTCATACCCGCACCCAGCCCAGCATCGAGAGCATCTGAGGTAAATGGGAGAGGCAACTTTGACACACTTGTTAGTGAGAACACACCACTGGAGAGATGTGATTCCACATCCAACATTGCCTTTAGGAGGTCTGCAGAGACTCTGATTTCTGTTTGCACTTCTTTTGATGATTTTCATATTACATTAGCAGATTCAATCTCTGTTAATGTGAGCTAGGATTTAACATCTGTCAGACATTGGTAGCAAATGCAAAATTTGGTAGCAGAACACCAATCCTACTCTCCATTTAAAAATAGATCAGTCTCAGGGACATCAGTAGTTCCCATATTTCAGATCGAGAGTAGAGCCAAGGCTGAGGGTAGGAAGTGTGGGATCCAAAAAGTTTGTAATGGCAAGAGACAGCTCAAGTTCCTGTGTTGTTCTGAGTTAAAAGAGTGTCATTTGTGAATTACACTCTTATTCACTGGGCTCACTAGAACCTCACTTAAACAGGGGTGTTGAAGTCACCAAAATAATGGTCAAATCTCCGTCAAGGCAAGGGGTTGTCCAGGGAGCCCTTCACCATGTGCTTGGAGAGTGCAAAACAAATGACTTAGCCACACAGGGGTACCTTGCTCCTGACACTTCTCTGTTCTATCTGCCAATAATGGGAGAAACATTCAAAGCAGGATCCTCAAAGAAAGAAGAAAGAAGCCCCAACTTTTGGGATTGGCCTCATGCCATTGCACTACTGGCTGGCTGTCCCCAAGAAATTCTGAGGGGCTAACTCTAGCACTAACTCCTATTTATTCTAGGCTTTCTTAATACAAGTGATGGACGACAACTGGATATGCTTTCAGGATCTGATAAAAAGCTGGAGAATGTTAAACATATTTTACAAACAAAATCTCATTTTCTATCTGTGCGTTATAAATATGTAATTTAGATCATTGGGTGGCCAGCTATTCCAAGATCCAAAAATGTATTCCAAGTGCCAAGGTTCTCAGGTCCTAACCCAACCTTATCCCAAAGAACTTTTGGAACATCTGCTTAAAAGTTCTGCTGGGAGCAAGCACATGTTTCAAACCAACTCACCTTCATGACTGAATCCCCTCTCTAATATTATTTTTCTTTTTACCAGGCAAGGATTTATTGCTATAATATGCGTGCATACACTTTATAATAAAACTTCCCTGATTACCTTATAACGGCACATTAAAAATTTACTAAGATAAAATTAATGTGATTTTAATCATATTGTTTTAATATACAGAATATCAGGTGACAAGGAAAAGACTATTTGGAATTCAGTGTGCAGTATGCCTCTTTGTAGCATCCTCCTAACAATAGCTGAACTGGCAGACAGCATTGTCTTAAAATTTCTGTTATGTGTATCCTAGAGGGAATGGCTAAAGTTGGGGTCTTTTAAAATGTGACCAGACAATATTTTTGTGACTGTAATATAGAGAACTTCCCCGTATAACAGGAAGACTGAGTCAAATCAACGGATATAGACCATGGTTTGCTCTTCTATAAGATTCAGCCAGAGAACATAACTTCAAAGAATCTTTTGATGGAGAAAAAAATGTTTTCATTCTCTTGTTTTATGAGAGTGCTGCAGGATACGTACAGTTGATTTACTTTAATGACAGGACCTGGCTGCTGTCCCGAAGGAAAAGAAATCCTACTTTTCTCCTGCCACCTACCTGCCACCTTTATTATTCCCAGTGAGCAGTGTGGACAGGCAAGAGACAGTTAAAGGAAAACATCATTGGAACATGGCAACCAGAGATCATTAGACTTTCACCAGAGTCCCTTGCATAAGGCCTGTGACCCAGGGCGGCAATATTCCCATGGTCAGGTGCCTACTTCCTCCAAACCCCAATAAAGAGAACAGACCTCCCAGCTCTGCATGACTGCTGAGGACCAAAGAGAAGCAACCGTCTGGCTCCCACCCTGTTGGGCAAAGCCTCAGCCAAAGAAGTGCCAGGACACTGTTCTGACCCACTTTGGGCCCCTCCCTTCTGTTTGTTCCCAGGCAGAAGAGATACAAAAGCATCACTATGGCTGGGTGAAAAGTTGGAGAAACATTCTGGAAATTGACATGCAAATAAGCACACCAAGTACTCCCCTTTGTTCTCAACATTCCCATGGCTGAGACCTGTAAAAACACCAATCAGAAGCTGGGCAGGGAGGGAAGTGCCTGGTGGTTTTGCAGCCAGAGTTGGCTTTGAGGGGTTGTTTCTCTACGGTGTCTCACTCTGAATTAGAGCAGGTAAAACTAAACTTGTACCCACCAAATGTCTGAGAAGCCAACAGGTTGAGCTTGAGTGGCATTGCCTATGAATGATCCCAGCTGTCCACAAGTCAAAAGATACAGACATGCTCCGTAACCGGGGGTCATGAAAGAAGCCAACCAAATATGTCTTCTAGGACAAAGTCAACTGTCTCCACACCAGCTCCTGTACTCTGAGCACATGCACAACCTCCTGTGTAAGAACATTCAAGTTCTAAGACAAAATCCCTGCCTTTACACTTAATTCAGGGTTTTTAAGTCACCACTGCCTCTGAAAACCTCCATGTCAAACTCCCACAGACAGATCCCAGGGCATACTGGTTACATGCTAAATGGGGTCAAATGTTACCCATGAAAGTGGAGTTGCTGACTAGTGCAGGGCCTGCACCTCATAAAATAAATATAAAAGCAAACAAGCAAAAGAAAACAAACTCTGCTTTTATTGATACTCTGTCCCACTCATCTCACCAACAGGAGGCAGATTCTCTGTGTTGTGCAGGGTCACCTACCACCATCATCTTCTACCCCTCCCAGTCATGCCAGAGCCAACTCTCCTTGAAAATGATCAACCCTCCTTCTCTCTCACTGGAGACATTCTTTGTCAGGAACATCAAGCCACACAGAGTTCTAATGTATTATCTATGCTGTCTGCCAAGGAAGATTTTTTAAATTCAGTATGAACTCAATTGACTTTAAAGGAAGTTGTCATCTCATGTAATAAGAAGTCCAAAGGAAGGACAACCCTGAAATTGGTTAATTCAGTGGCCCAACAAAATCATAAAAAATCTGGTTCTTCCCCTCTTTCTGCTCTTGCCTCCTAAGCATGAGTCTCGTCCTCAGTTTTGTTTCTCACTTAAGTTTGTAGCAACAGCCACACCCTCATAGCCATGTCCAGATGCAGAGAAGGAGGGCTTGCATTTTTTCTTCCTGGTCTCTTTTGAAGTTGACATAAAATTTGCACCAAAAGCCAAGTCCAGCAGCCATCCCCTAACTTCTCATGGCTGAACTGCATCACTGTCAATGCACTGGGCCTGGAGGCAATCTGCATACCTCTCTTTCTCTAACTTCCCATATGCAGTCCGTCAGCACTTCCTGTCAATGGTTCATTCCAAATATGTCCTGCACCTGACTAGGTCTCACCACCTTCTTTGCCACCATCTCACCCTGGAATGGGACAGCAGCCTCTCTAATGGAACCCCTGTAGTCTGAGCACAGATCATGCTCAGGCCTCAGCTCTAGTGAAAACGGTCATGTAGCTTTTGTTACCCTCATCAGAATGAAATCCAAAGTTCTTCAAGGCGGTATCCTTGATACCCTCACACCACCCTTTCATCATCTCTGCCTTCACCAATATCACTCTCCCTCCCAGAGTCTGCTCTGGCCACACTGGCCTCCTTGCTATTCCTTACACGCATGATGCACATTCCCACTCCGGGCCTTTGTACAAGCTATTTCTTCTTCCTGGAACACTATTCCACCAGACATTCAAATGATCACTGCCTTGATTCCCTCAAGTCTATAATCAGATGCCACCTTCTCTGAGATTTCTACTAGTGAGTATTTAAAATTGTAACCTTTTTCTCTCTACTACATCCCCTATGTTCATCTTGTCTTATTTTTCTCCATAACATTTCCTACCATCTAGCATGCTATATCGTTTACTTATATATCTTATCTTTTAATCTCCTCATGGAATATAAGCTCTTCTGGGGACAAAGTCAACTGTCTCAACAACACCAGCTCCTGTACTCTGAGCAAATGGGGAGGGTTTTTCCATTTTTGTTTTTCCCACCCCAATAACTTCAAACCTAGAATGATTGGCACCAGTGGAAACTCATTAAATACTTGTTTCATGGCACATTCTAAAAATAAGTTTGGGCAAGTAGACCCACATAGCTTTAACCAATCATGGTTCATGCTTAGGGCTGCGTACTTCTCCTGAAGAATGTAATTGGGTAGAGGAAGACATGGGTGCTTGGAGGAGATACATGTTCGAGAGGAAATGAGTGTTTATAATGAATAAAGGAAGACAGAAAGAGTTTTGGGTAAGCAATTAACAGAGCCAACTACATACACATCCCTTGATGGATTTCCCTTTTGAAAAGCAAGAGAGAATTAGCATACTGATCCTGAATCAAAAAAAGTACCATAATTCATTGATTCTGTTTTTTTCACATTTTTATATCTCTGACTTTTGGGGTACAACTTACAATCAGTACTACATTATGATTCTATAACTAACTTGCAGTACTTTTTATCTTAGATCTTCATAAAATGATGACTTATCTTAAAATGGGTAGTGTCATTAAAATTCCATAATATCCTTTGAAATATGGTATCCTTCTGAAGTATGAAAAAATACTAAGGAAGAAATACATTATCATCCTTGTCCATGGACATATAAGTGAGCTGCTTTTATATAAGCCAATCTTGAGATCTCTCATAATCTCCAGCATCATTGAATGTTTTCGTTTTATCTTGTCTTCCTATTGGGAAGCTTTGATTTAAGATAACATCTGAGCAGAGAAGCTTCCTTCGGCAGTGTCTTTTGACCCAGACTGTATGTTTTTATAGCCTGAGCCAATTAGTTAAAGTGACTTTGACTATAATAGGGACCTGTGACATTCCTCAATATTATTGCATTAGTCACCCTGGGACAGTTTCTGGCTTGTGTTTGTAAGCTGGCTCTGACTGTGCCTTCTTCATCCTGATATTTGTATGATTGGTTGGTCTCCTATGAAATAATGACCTTTGAGTCCTTGAAATTAAACCCTCTCTGATTTTCTTTATTTCAGAAAGTCCTTGGCACTTGATGGGACAGTGTGACTCACCTTTATTGTTCTGATTACTAATTGAGGGTTTTGTTTTGTTTCAATCTTTTAAACCTATATTAACCAAATGAGGGTTGGCCTTTGAGCTGACTTGGGTTGTATTCCCAACTCTATTCCTAGGGAATGAAGTAAACGTGGGCAAATTACTTACCTCCCTCTGCTCTCTTTTTTTTCATTATACATGGAGAGAGTGTTCCAGATCACATAAGTAAGTGTGCTGGAATGTCCTATGGTGCCAGCACCAATGTGTGTTTAACTTGGACTATACTCCCAGTCTCCATCCCAAGGCTGCAGTAGAGGAGGGCTGGGCCTCATCACATGACTAACTTGTCTATGAATTAAAATTAGATAAGGACTGACCTTGAACTCCTTGAGAGCAAGGCATCATGTCTCATTGATCTTTGTAACACATCATTAGATGGATACTCTTTGGAAACTGAGACAGTATCATTATAATTCATTTCTGTAACCCCAGTGTCCCGTAGAGTGTAAGGACCTCATAGATTAGTTGAATGAATAAGTAACTGAAATGTGGTTCTCCTGCTACTCATTCCCCTTAGCCTTGATGGAAACCTAGATTTTCCTTCCTACCATGCCTTCTTTGTATGTTGTTCCCTATTGTGTTTTTCATCTCTATACTTCTACTTTTGCATGTGTTTTCTTTTTTCTCTTTTTTCCTCATTGATATCATGTCAATTTTTATTAATATAAGTCCTAGCCTCTTTTTTATGGTAAAATATGCATGACATAAACATTACCATTTGGGTCATTTCTCAGTGTAGCATTAAGTGCATTCGCATTGTGCAACCATCACCACCATCCACCTCCAGAAATTTTTCATCATCCTAAACTGACCCCTGAACCCCTAAACAACAGCTTTCCATCTGCGCCTTCCCCAAGCCTCTTGTAACCACAGTTGCACTTTGTGTCTGTGAATTTGCCTGTTCCAGGTATCTCCTATAAAAGGAATTCTATTTGGTCTTACATTCTGGGGATTTTCCCTTGCTCCCACCAACCCTTTTTTTACTTCCCATTTTTCTCTTGGTTGGTCCTTACCTGGCCTCTCCGTGAACTGTCTCATGTTCTTTCTACTCTGCTTCCTCAGTTGCAATCTACTGCAGAGCACTTCCTGCACAGTTTCTTATTTGCTATACCCACATGTTTTTCTATTTTAATTCGTTATTTTTAAAGTTATTGTGTTATATTAAAATGTGTTACAAAACATTTGAGGGCAGAAAGATGACTGAAAATGTTGAAAGCAGGTTTCCGGAAAGGGCTAGCTCACCAAATGACAGCACTGAATAGAAGCACCAGAGAGAGAGACGAAGGGAGCTGATCTGTTTAATAGGTTTGCCAGAGAAACCAGTGTTTCTGTTTGAAAACCACTGTAAGAGTTCCGTAACCTTATGGATTGCCAAGTAACCTAAGCATCCTCTGGCATTTTTCTTCCAAAGTAAAATAATAATAGCACAACCAGGAATGTTAGTGAATAGATAAATCTTGAGAACAAAATAGTAATATGTCTACAGTTTGTTTTTTCCAATATGAATCGGATTCATGTTTGAGATATGTATATATGCATGCACATCTCTCACAAAGATAGAAAAGCTAGTTTTCTCAGTGACAAAATGTAGAAAAGAGTCCTAGGGTTCAGTTGCCTAAAGGCATACTGACTCCTCCTTTCATGAGGTGCAAGTTAGGCACTTTAATTATTCATGTTCAGTACCAACTTTTCCCTAAAATCTATATTGCTTAACTAGTATTTGAGGGAACTTGTGAACAGTTCAAGCACACAAACATAAGTACATAGTTAGATATTATTATAGAGTAACAACTATACATTTCATAAAACCAGGAAAACAAAGAAAAAAGTAAAATCACCCTAAATTGCTACTCTCCTTTTGCAAGCATTCTCAAAGATTTCTTTCCAGGCACCAAAATGCTGAAATCTATTGCAGCAGGGAGGAAAGAAAGCTAAAGATTTTTTAAATAAATCACAATGACTATATCTAGATTTAGATTAAGCCATGGTATATAAGCAATAGTGAGTGTTTTAGAGGGGCATGGTCACAGACAATGGATCCTCCTTAAAATGGAAAAAACAGAAGAGTGTTGTGACAACTGAATTAAATGTGTATGTAAATCACCTGGCATGAATCCTAATTTCCTATACCTCAGCGCTGGGATGCACAAAACATAACAGCATATGGATTCAAAGTCATAATGTTGAAAGCTTTGGGAGATTTGCTTTAGTAATGGTTATATTTTTTTTGAATACCCAAATATTATTAATTCATGCCTTTTCAGGTTCTAGGACTGGGGAAAGCATCAGTCACTGGCACATGCAACCCAGAACCAGCGGCTGGTTTGCAAACTCAAACCTACAATATGGTTATAGGACTGGCATCCCTATTTCTCAATGTTCCTATGTTCCTGTTTCGTACATTTAGGTGTTGATGCATCAGTATAATTTTTATGTGTTTTTCTCATCCTTCTTAGGCCTTTGTAGCTCTCTTTCCAGCCTTCTCTCAGAAGCTGATTTCTTACTACAAACAGGGAATTTTTATGCCCTGCTTAATTCTCTACTCTCCTTTTCTTTGCATTTTAATTTTCTCATGTTCACATTTGTACTGTAGCACTTTCTAGTAAAACCTGTGACTGTAAAATTCTCATACCATCTTGTAGTCAGGTTCATGATACCTGTTTATTTCTGAAATTTATCAGCCTAGAAATCTTTTTCCCAAAGTCATGTTGATAATAATAGCACAACCAGGAATGTTAGTGAATATATAAATTTTGAGAACAAAATAGTAATATGTCTATAGTTTGTTTTTTTCAATATTAATCAGACTCATCTTTGATATATCAGCACTCATAAGTGCTCACCAAATGTTTGCTGCAAATTTAGCTTACGTTCATCAACCCTTTCCTTCAAATGGATTTATTCTCCGAACCACCTCCTGAGGTTAGCACATTTATGGATTGCCAAGTACTCTAAGCCCTTCATAGGGATAAGGGAAAGGGACACATGATTGACTTACAACTGTAGAGCCGTTTGGTTGCTAAGCCAAACCTAGAACTCAAGCTTCCTCATTCTATGGCATGTGTGCCACCCCTAGGCCGTGCTGCTGCTCTCCTTGTGTGTGGCCATAATCTTTCCCAGTGGTATCACTGCCATTATTCCAGGAGAGGATCTTCTGCTCTGGGACCCAGGTGACTGCTGAGCATTGCCATTCTTTCCTGCTCCTTGATTCTAAAAATAGCTGTTAGGAACCAACCTGCAGAGATATTAGCAACACCAACTACACCCGTGAAAGCTGACATAAACTGAGTGCTTGTCATGTACTAAGCAATATGCTTCGTGTGGATTACGTTCACATTCTACTATATACAAGACAATTTAAAGTGTCTACAATAGAGTCCTCAGAATATAGTAGTATATATATATATATATATATATATATATATATATATATATATACTACTATATGTCTTACCGAACATTACCAAAACTGCTGTACAGAGAAAATGTATCTACCCAGATGAAGGGAACAAGAAAAAGAAGCAAAGTCTTAGTGAGATTAAGATAAAATCAAAGTGTTACCAAGGAATCACTAATCTATACCATTTGCCCTGAGCTAGTGACACTAGGGAAGTAAATCTTTATATTTGAGATTGCCTTACTATTTATCCTCAATTCTAAACGTCTCCTTTTCATAAAGAGGCACTATTTCTCCTCAAGGTATCTGTAAGACCTCCCCATAAGACCTTCATATATGCCTGTGTTAATTGTTGGGGTGCTTTGGCAAATCATAGCATAATTTCGGGGCTGTTATAATAAGAGGAAAATAAGGAAATCCCATGTTTAGGAAGAAGAAACACTAGATCAGAAATCATATTGAATGGAGGTAGGGGAGGAGAAACCTCATTGCCAAACATAAATTCCAAACAAAAGAAGGTAGTCATCACAATAATTATCATTATTATTACTGATATGGAAAGAGAAAAGCTTGGTCTAGGTTCACTGAAAAGTTTCCCTTCAGTTTCGAGTGATTCTTCTTTAGAGCCTGCCAGGAGTGCAAGTCTATAATTTTAATTATTCCTTGGCATTCTCATAAAGCAAACAGCCTGCTCAGGTAGTATTTATTACCTGTTAGGAAGAATACTTATGAATATGCTGTACAAATTCCAATTGCAGTGATGGGCCGTGGGCCTTTTCAAGGGCAGAGGGGTGAGTGGGAATACATGTAGGAGAGAAGTCGCTCATTAAGGGAAGGTTTGTTATCCAGGAACGTATAATTAAGGTAGCGTCCCAGCTTCTGTGACAGCCAACACTCTGGTAGCTGTTTGATTGCTGTGTGGGTCAGGGATCAGCTCCTGCTACAAGATGTAGCCACATTAGTGTGTTAGTGAACTGGTTAGAAAGTAAATTACAGCTGCCTATCTCTAGCACATTATTGTCCGTCTTCATTGTTTTGTTTTTACTGTACACCAGCAGGACTGTGGCTTCTGAAGACTTTGTGTGACGGGTTAGGCATTTTATCCTTTGAGTAAACAGTAATCATGGTGTGCAGAGAGTGGGGCATTGGAGAATTTTTCCTATTCTTTGAGAATCCCACTCTTCCTTTTTAGTTTGCTCCAAGGGCTCATTGGGGATACATATATTAAGCCCTTTAAATAGTTCATAATAAATCTTTGTCTCAGGCTGATTCTGACAGTTTTTTAAAGAGTCTTTTAAGAGAGAATCCTCAATCATTTGTTAATCCATGGGGTGATCTTCACACTCCAGGAAAAAAATAACAGCCAGGGCTCTTGGGTAGTAAAAATACAATGTAGGGGAAAAATGTATAAAATCCCAAGAATATTACCTTACTGAGATTACCTACATGTCCTGCATGTATCTAAATGCTTGCTTTCTTCCCTAACAAGCCAAAAACAGAAAGAAAAATCATTGTCAAAATAATGAGGATTTTTGTTGCTAATTTTATGTTTTTAGACTTATACACATCTCCTAAAATGTTAGATTTCAAATTGTGTAAGAGAAAATATTCTTTTTAAAGCAAACTCATTATCTTGGTAGAAAGATAATTTCTTCTTTGCCCTTGTTTCCCCTTTAAGACTACTTCTGGCTTCCCTTAAATTGCTTATATGCACACTGCTGTTTTCCCTGGTCGGGAAGAGGCATTCCATTCTTAGAGAAAGGATTGTAGATATTGCCATTAGTGTCAACAACAAAAACTTTGAAGGGCAAAACATAGCTTCCAGAATAAAGACCTGTCTAAGTTGGCTCCACATATTTTAGCTTTCACTTTAGATATAAGCTACTTTGTCAAATATATTAGGTGTTCATATATTAGAAAATATAACACAGTTTTAGCACCAAAAAAAAAAACACAACACATAACACCAAAAGAAAGTAAAAGCAATATTATCTCTCATGTAAGATATTAATATTAGTAACCAGTACAATACCTGTGCACTGTTTGTATAATGAATGAAAACCATTTAAAGTCTCTCTAAAGAAGAAAAGAGTGTTGGATCTCAAGTGTTTTATGTATAAAACATTTACTATTTCAGGGAAATGTATTTGAATGTATAAGGTTTTGCTTATAATTGAAATGATTAAAGAGGAAACTTGGGAATGTAGGTCCTAGCTCCGAGTAAAACATGAGGTAAGCACGGTGATGGAGACAGTTTTCTCCATGTTACTGATCTGAACCCTTGTATTATTTCTAAATGCAGCTTCTCAAGCTATTGAAAAATACCAAGAACTTTACTAATGACATGCAAATGGAGTTTGTGAGAAAGAAATGCAATAATAAAATGGACAAATGGGCAAAGGAGAGCCTACTGTTATACATGGGTTCACCCTTACATTAGGTCAAATAAGGACCAGAACAAGGGCAGCCACAGACACCTGGAGGCCTGCAGTTGAGAGGATTATCCACAATTTGGATGAATGCAGTGGGAGCCGGCAGCTGACAGGCAACAAGGAACACGTGGTGCCAGTTTTTGAAATAATTATTTGCCATTATAGAATATACAATTTAGACCCAGAAGCCATCTGCTATAATGTTAAAGTGTGCATGTTAAAAATATCAAGTACATCATTAGAGCTATCTGTAAAATAGGGAAAGGAGCAGTAATTAATATCAATCATAACAAATTTGCTTTGCACCCAGTTTGAAAAAAGGCTTCTTCTTCCCCATTTTCATCATCACCATTAGCAATAGCTTTTATCTTCTTAAACTGTAGAAAAAAGGGTAATTCTACAGCAAAGATAATTACAAACTATGTAAATGGAATTTTTTAAATGACTGTTTTTTATTCCCACCACTTGAGAAGATTATGCACATCCTTGAAGGAAATATATATATGACTTAATGTCAAGTTGAGGTGTGGAAATGATGCCTATACATATATCATGAGGTCTACCCATATAGGATGTCCCAAACAATGTATACAGACACTTTGAATAATTATAAAGGCAGTGTTTGTTTAAATACATTTCATTTTCAAAACTGAGCTATCAGCTATTAAAGTGTATATACTTATTTTTGGAACACCCTATATATTAACTGACCTTGATTATAATGATGAAGTCCTGTCTTTCTCACAGTAAAGCAGGGCTACTTCCAGCAAAAGATTAAAAGACTTTGTTTAGGAACTAGGAGCAGTGACCACTGCAACTTACTGGATCATAAGAGAAAGAAAAACTTGCCTAATTGAAAGCATCAAACATAGATATTCATTAGCAAAATAACAGGTAGAGCTGATTATCAGATGACTGCCCATTTCTGGCTCCTCTAAATTATTGCAAAGTTTAATGAAATTACTAAGAATGTTCTCCAATAAATAACCCTCAACCTTTTATTGATGATGGATTTAATACAATAGTTCTAACCGAAAACATTTTGAAAAGTAACCACTTTAAGATGTGCTGGAATAGAGACATGGTAAAGCCAACAAATTCTAGCTGCCCAAGTTCCTCCTCTGTGATAAATAACAATAAATCAGCAGAAGACAAGAGCTCAGGAGACTGTTGTGGAGACCTGCCAAGCCAGGCTCTCTTCTCTCCTCAGAACACACACATTCCCCCGGGGAAATAAAAGCTGGCCTTTGTGCTGAGGCCCACTTTGGAGAAGGCAAATTTGAAAAAGCCACATGATCAAACCAACATTCGTTTGGATGTTCAGTTATAGCTTCATTCTCTACCACTCTGCATGGAGAAAGTTCCGGCCATTCAGAACTGTTTCTTTGTTCAACCAAAGCATCTCAGGCCAATCTCCTAAACTCCTTAGTTCTTCATCTTTTATTTCATAACCACATGACCGCTCTCGGGCAAAATGCTTGCTCTGTGCCAATAGACTCCTCATTCTTCTAGGAGCAGGGTTGCCAGATTTAGCAAATAAAAATACATTTGAACTTTATATGCCATATTCGGGTCAGATTGAAAAAAAAAGTTTATCTGAAATTAAAATTTAACAATGCGTCCCATATATTACCTAAGAACCCAGATTAGGAGTAAATTCTGCTCTTCCTGCTTATTAAAACCTTTCTCCCATTAAGACACTGTAAATGGAGGTCATGATTCCTATGCGTCTGACTCTCCCGACGTAAAAGGGAGTGTCATTATAGTTTATTCCCACTGCCACCTCCGCACTATTACTCCCAACATAGAGAGGGTCAATGGGCATAAAAAGGGAGGGACGTCTATAGTACTGTAAAAAACATGTTAAAAAACACAACTTTTTCTTCAAAAAAAAAAAAATAGCATCCTTTACCTGTTCTCAGTACCATTGTCTGTCAACACTCACACCACTTCCCCATCTTCCTCAAAGATGTGAGCTCACGGCCTGCAGTTCTCCTGCAGCAGTCTCTTCATGTGGTGGCAGATGCCAGAATGAGAGTTTCCAGGATGGGTAAACACACACACACACACACACACACACACACACATCCTTGACTGTCAAAGCAAGAAACTCATTCTTTGACTTACCTTTAGCCCCCCATTGGCATAACTGGACTTTGAGCTTTAACTACGTTTTGTTTTTAAGATGCCAAATATCTATTAACAATTTTTGAGAAAACATTCTAGGGTACAAGAGCAATGAAAGAAGCTACAAAGGGGGAAATGTATAAACTTTTCTAGGTAAAATTTAAAAATGTATGTGCATCAGTGAACATTGTTAATGGAAGTAAAAGGCAAACAAATGGGGAAATATTTGCAAGAAATATTTCAGTGATAATATACTTAACAATATATGTATATTTAATTCAAATTAATAAGAACTTAATTGGAAAATACACAGAGGATACAAATATGTAACTCATTGAAAAAATTAACTAGCCAATAAATACGTGTTAAAACATTATTCAACTTTATTAAAAATAAAAATGCAAATTTAAAACATGAGATATTTTTACATATTACTTTTCAGAGAGACCCAGAAGAGTACCTTTTCTGTATCTTCTGCTAATTTAATAATTTTTATCAAATTAAAACAAGTATTTTTAAATGGCAATCAATATGAACACCATCCAACATTGCTGAAAAACAAACTGACACAGCACAACTTTTCTGGAAATCAGTTTGTGGCAATTAGCTTTTTGAAAGGCTCATCCTGTTTGAAAGGCTAATCCAGTAATAATCTCTCTATATATCAACCCTAAGAAATAATAAGAAAATTGGAGGAATGCTAATTTGAAAAATAATTTATCACCATGCAATGAAATATTACATGGCCAATAAAATAGTGTGTTTGAGCCACTAGAGCTCCAACATCCTTTTATTCCCCCAAACACTATCTAATAAAAGTAGAGTTATTATCACACAGTGAGCTATAATATTTTAACATTAAAAAATGGGAGACCTGGGCATGATTCTAATTTTGAAATATATAGATAAGGCCACAACAAAACATATTACTGCCAATAGTAGCAGGGTAATAAGCTGTTGGGGATACTTTTTAAATTTTATTTTTAATTAAGTATCATGGTTGCACAATCTTATACTGGTTTTGGGTATATAAGATAGTGATTCAACAATGAGAATATTTTTTTCTTATATTTTGCAAATTTTCTATGAACAGAAAAAATGGAGATAAATATTAAAAAACTCGTTTAAAAGCAATAAATATTCTCAAGAATCATTCTTTAATCAAAGCTCCCTTCTTGGCTGCTTCATCCATGTCACCATCCCCGGCCCTGTCATCCTTATTCTCCAGCTCATCAATCACTCTGTCAGTTTTCACTTGCCTGTCTCCTAACCCTTTGGGATCTCTTACTTCATTGACTTTCTTGCAGTCCTACTGTGCTGGCTCCCATCCACAGGAAAACCTCATTGTCCTGAGCATTACCTGGAAAATCCAAAGCCATTGGTAGTAGGCACCCTAGAAAGTTAATGCTCTTAAATCTAAGGCATGCAACTTGTAGCCGCCATGCAGTCTTTTTACTTTTTTTTTTCTACTGATTCTAGTTGCTTTGCCCACATGAAGCTGATTCATAGCTTTTTTTCATTCTCAAAATTCTCTCCTCCCACTTCCTTTTGTCTCAGCAAACAACCTTTACTCTATTAAACTATTCACTATCCTCCCTCCCTCTTCTTTCTTTTTCACTCTCTCTCTCTCCCTCTTTCTTTCTCTTTCAGTCTCTCTTTCTCCCTCCCTCTCTTTCTTTTTTTTATCACATTCTCCCTTTTTTTGCCCTCAAATTCAGAAGCTACCTTCTCTTTCTCTATTACTGATTGAATAGCTCTTAAGATTTAAATTCTTAAATTAGTGTTTCCAACGTAAACAACTTAAACTAAGTCCTCTCAATCAGTAAATATAGTCAAGGTTTCTTTATTTTTATCACTGAAAGTCACCAAAGAGAATAATATAATTTATTTACTCAATCTGCATCCCACTTTGCTACTGAAGTTGCTCTCTCTGGAGATTGACGACCCCAATGGGTGTATCTGAGAGACAGTGGACACTGAGCAATCCTGTCCATTACTCCTCCCTTAGTTTCTCCATGTTAAAATAAGTGATATACTAAAGATAAGTCATTTATTTTTGAACAAAGGTTCAAAGAGTAAACATCAAAAAAAACATATGATACATTTCCTCCACAGAGGATATATATATGGCCAACAGAGATATGAAAAGATGCTCAATAGCACTAATCATCAGGGAAATGCAAGTTAAAACAATGAGATACTGCCTCATACCTGTCAGAATGGCTATCATTAATAAATCAACAAATAACAAGTGCTGGAGGGGATGTTGAGAAAAGGAAATCCTCATATACTACTGGTGTGAATGTAAATTAGTCACTATGGGGAACAGTATAAACATTCCTCAAAAAAATTAAATATTAGCTTTTAAAAAGACATGTTCAATCTTCATTGAATTGTCATATAATCTAGCAATTATACTTCTGGGCATCTATCCAAAGAAAACAAAAAACACTAATTCAAAAAGTCATGTGCATCTCTGTGTTCATTGCAGAATTATTTACAATAACCAAAAATATGGAAGCAACCTACATGTCCATCAATAGATGAATGAATAAAGAAAATGTGATGCATACATACAGTGGCATATTATTCACCCAATAAAAAGAATGTAATCTTGCCCTTTGCAACAACATAGGTGAGCCTAGGGGTATTACGCTGAGTGAAATAAGTCAGAGAAAAACAAGTACCATATGATTTCACTTATATGGGGAATTTAAAAAAAAACAATAAACAAAACAAGATAGAAAAAAACCGATAGATACAGAGAACAGGTAATGGTTTCCATAGAAGGTGGGAGGAGTAAAGGGATGGGAATAATTTTTTTAAAGCAGATCGTATCTTCAGCACACACACAGCCTCCAATCTAACCTGCACTAATGCACAAGGGGACGGTTGTAATAATTTAAAGTACCCAAAACAGTTTTCAAAGCTTAAAGGATAACATTTCTAGAATTTCTTTGTCACTAGTTCATATGTATTTCAATAATAGTTTTCTGTGAAACCTTTTACCAATCTGCAATCATAAAGTTGCAGCACGCATTGTGAGCGTGGAGGTATGTGTGGTATCTTCACCCAGATACCCACATGTCTTGGTCCCCTCTCAAATGCCATCTCATCAGGGAGGTCCCTGGGGCGACCCAGCCAAAATGTGGGCCTCATCCTTCTTTAGCCTCTGACTCTGCATCCGCTTCTTTCTAGCATTAATGACGACCAGAAAGTGTTATGTGTTTTCTCTTCCTCCTAAATATAAGCACTGGTATAAATGGCCCCATCTCATTATACTCAATAACTATTTAATTTAAATATCTGAACAAAGACAAAATGAGCTACAATAAAACATGTACTATGTGCTTACATGTGCTATTGAAAATACTCATATTGTGCTGAGTAAGGGCAAGACGTTCCAGAGGCAGGCAGATCAGCCTTTAAGAACTTTTGAGGTGCCTCACAGGCCTGCACGGGGAGAGGGGCACTTTGTATATCAATGGCTCGAATCACTGCATGATTTTCCACCCAGGGCGCCCTGTCTCTCATCACATGCCATTGTTGAAGTTAGTCAGAGAGCTTTAAAGCAATGAAAGGCAGCATGCCTATGTGTGTATCTGCAAGTGCCTCTGTAACCAGACTCTTCCAATATAACTCCTTTTAAAACATAGTATGTCCGCAGCATCTGCCTCTGAGATGGAGATTTGGCCAGAATGCTAAGAACATAAACATGGCAGCTCGCCTCCATACTGGCACCCAGGCACTGCCCTGTGGATGGGCTGCACGGAAGATTCATGTATATAAAATAGTATATTAAAGTAAACTTACAAAAGCAAAGAGCAATCATTGCAACCATAATTTTTTCTTCCTCTTTGGGAGTCTAATTTTAAAAGCATTAAAGAAGACAGCTGCTCATGCTGTGATATGCGCTAAACAGCCTGAAGGATGGAAAAAAATATATTTGTAGCTCATAATAACTATTGACCTTTCTGATATACAATGTTCTCTGTGTTAGCTATGCGGTTCTATCAACAGTGAAGATTGAACATGACTTTTTAATAGAAAACATGGGGTTTCAAGCTGCCTTCACAAAGGTGTTTATGTATTGTTATTTTGTTTTGTACTACAAAGACCATGCCTGATGCCCTTTGTCTGACATCGTGTTTGTCGTTAAAAAAGAAAAAGAGAAAGGAAAAGAAAGAAGGGAAGGAAATAAAAGAAGGAAACAGAAAAGGGGGGAGCCTCGATGTTATTGAGTATATTTCGTAGGAGGAATTGGCTCGTAACCACTTTATAGTCGTGATAAAAGCATTGCCACACTCGATCCCATACGCAATATTGGTAATGGAATCCAAGCGGCGTCCCAGGAGGACAAGCTATATTTTTCTCCCAGAATAGATCCCTCAAGTGGCAACATTTATGGGGAGTCTCCACAAAGATTTAAAACACTCGCTGGCACTATTCATGCGGCGTGTTCTGTGGAGCGCACAGCCTGCTACCAAATGGGTCACATTGGATGACATGTGCTCTGAAAGGCTATCTTCACAATACATGGGTTTCCCCTTGAACGTTCCTGTTGCTTAGGAGTTGTGTACAGAAACACCCACAGGTAACACCTTGACTCAGACACTGTGTCTGTTCCCCCAGAGTGGTAGGCACATCCAAACACCAGCTGTGCAGCTGCGGGCGGCCACTGAACTCGCCCCTCTCCCTCCGGGGACAGCCGCGCGGAGTGGCACCCCTGCGAGGAGAGATACAGGGACCTGAGAGTGACATGACGCATCCTGAGTCCATCCGAGGCAGGCGGATACTGCCAGGGAGCTCGCGCTGACAGGTGGCATGGGTTGGCAGATCTTCTCTGACGGATTATTTTTTATGTTACTTTGAAAGAAGTTTATCACATCGCTGTTGAACCACAATTATTTTCACACCTATGCTCCAGAGTTTCGGTTAATGATTCACACGTTTTTAAACAAAGCTGAGGCTGGCAGCTGAGTGGGAATGGGAATCAGCCCTAATGAGACTAAATAAATGTGGCTTTTTCATGGCATTCCAGGGAAAGCTCAGCTTGGAAGCAGAGACAGGCTGATTGCTGAGCCAGAGCGGAATGGCTGGAACTTCATTTGTATGACACCCAAGGGGTGGTCCACAATTGATGTTGGACACCGCCTGGCCACCAGGGGCTCAGGATCCAGGCCAGGCTCCTAAGAGCTGCTGCTCCCTTCGAAGTTGCCCTGCCACGTGGTAGAGGACGTGGTAGAGGACATGGCCAGTGGGACGAAAACCAACCCTCAGAGGACAGAGAACAAAGAATCCTCTGATTCTGGGGGAAATCAGGCCAATCCTCTTTCAACAACCAAACCCACTGGCCTATGACTCTGAAAATAACACTTTGCAGAAAACGCTTCCTTAGAGATGAGTACAGGAGAAGACACAATGATTCCCTCTTCCCGCCCGAGAGAGAGAGAGAGAGAGAGAGAGAGAGAGAGAGAGAGAGAGAGAGAGAGAGAGAGAAAGGGAGAGAGGGGGAGGGAGAGAGGGAGGGAGAGAGGGAAAAAGAGAGAGAGGGAAGGAGATAGACATGTTTGATGTAAAAGAAAATAATTCTTCTTAAAAGAACGCATCTGACTGCTACTTTATTCTACATGCAGACTGAGTGCCTGCTTGTGTAAAACACAATCCTAGGCACTTGGGGAGATGAGAGGCTGGAGAAGAGCAGAGAATAGACACAAAAGACAAAAAGACAGCAGGCCTGCTTTTTGAGATCTCACCGTCTTGTAGATGACCCTGTTGATAGCATCTCTTGCAAACTGCACATTTTAAAACATCAATTGAGCATTTACCTTTGAGAACACAGGCCCTGCTTACAACAGCCAGCAGTGCAGGTAGTTTTCCTTGCAAATGTGGGTTGCCCAAGTACTGACACATCGGGCAGTGCATTCCTTCTATCACGTGAGTTGTACACACATACATGCCTGTCACATAGCAAAACAAGGTGATGATTTTTTCCAAAGAGTTTCTACGTGGATGTTATATTAGTTATCTATTGTTGCAAAACAAATTACCCCAAATATTGACAGCTTAAAAACAACAAACGTATCTTACATAGTTTCTATGGGTCAGAAGCCCAATAGCAGATTATCTGAGTAGTTCCAGCTCTTAATGCCTTACACCCCACTCCACTTCTCCTTTAAAAGGAAAAAGACTTTGTTCACAATGGAAGAGTGACAAAGGTTTCTCAAAACTTAACATTTTTTAAATTTTTTTTTCTTTCTTCCTCAAACATCAGGATTTGGTGGCCGTTGGAGGGTTCTGATGTTTAGAGTTACACTAACACAGTGGTTCTCAACCTTCTGGCCCTTTAAAAACAGTTCCTCATGTTGTGGTGACCCCCAACCATAAAATTATTTTCGTTGCTACTTCATAACTGTAATGTTGTTACTGTTATGAATCGTACTGTAAATATCTGATGTGCAGGACGGTCTTAGGCGACCACTGTGAAAGGGTCGTTCCACCGCCAAAGGGGCCACGACCCACAGGTTGAGAACTGCTGCCCTAAACGCTTGGAGTGATTGAAAAAAAAGGCCCTCTTTATGCTTTGATCTCCTTCACCTACGGTGACCCTAGGGCGAATACTGCAGGTGTCTAGTCTAGAATGGACCTGGCCCAGGATTGGCCGGCAAGAACTAGATGGTCCTCAGCCACCCGTCCTTCCTACCCTCGGCCACTTCCTGCCCCATCATAATGAGGAGGAAGCAGCTCCAAAACCAATAGGGAGTCATGAGCAGATGTGGAATAACACAGACGTTGTGTCACATTACGGTGGCATTTGCCAGCATAAAAATTATTACAACTTTTCCTATAAATTGTTCTATAAATTTTACAAAATATGCACAAACTGACATTTCAAGAGCTGAGATCATTTAGATTTATTGAAAAGTTGAGGGCCTTGACATTCCGCAAGAGAGAGTATATTGCTTTATCTAGCTTTGCGTTGCATGCGTCTTATTTTTGTTTTTGTTTTTAGCACCTTGTGTATCATTCATAGGTCAAAACTGGCCACGTCTAAGCTTTGACCACTTAATCCAGTTTTATCCACAAATTTCTCCTGTGTCTCGGGCAGCAGATGTAACTCCTCTGAATCCCAGATTTCTTATCAGAGCATGCAGCTATCATGGCCTGCCTCAATGAGTTCACAGAAAGCACTCTAAAATGCTTCATTGACATAGACTGCTTCCCACTGTCTTTATATAGCTCCAGTTCTAAGGATACGTTTCT
>PVJC01009748.1:0-45216 GCA_004026665.1 Murina feae
TCCATCTCTGTCATTTGTGACCTGTTTCGTCTCCCCATTTTGGCTGCTTTCCTTTCTGATTTAGGCGATCACTGCGAGGGATTAACCTCTAAGCCACTTGGTTATGAGAGTCAGCTGTGTCTACAGTGGGAGAATTTCTGTGCTGGAGACACCCTTATGGGGCAAGAGTTGTTTCAGTGGAGCTTTTATGCTCGCTGCACTGCCCTGAGTGTGTTCCTTGTGGATCTGTTTTGTTTAGGTTAGTCCCACTCTGGCCACTGGGTTGGGGCTGGCTCCTGTATCTTTAAGGAAGCGTTGATTAAGCCTCTGCCCTAGCTCTGACGCAGCTTGGGAGGGGCGGGGCCTCGGGGAGTTCGCCGGGCGGGGCGGAGCAAATAGCTATGGTGCTTCTCAGCCCGGTGCTGAGAGACACCAGGTCTCTGTGTCCCACGGTAATTGCTGCAAGCAACGCTGAGAGAAACCCGTTTTGGATTTCCTCCTGGTGCCAGTCTCTGGGTGTCTGGGTCCTTAGAAACTCGCTTGGAACTGGAGTTCAGAGCCGCTGGGAACTTGTGGTTCTGTCCGTTTTGGAAAAGAACCGCGACCTCCGGTACCAGCCCTTCCCCGAGCCCCGTGCGCACGCCTCTGTACCTCTGTACTTTGCTTCCGCTGCTCCTCTGAGTCTCAGACTCTTCTCTTGTTGTAGGATTTTCACTCAGCCAGCCTTCCTGTGGGCGCGAGTGGTGTCCGTGTGTTCTTTTCGAGGTTTTTCTGAAATAGTTGTTCACAGCTGCATTTACGGTGTCTACCCTATGCCGCCATCTTGTTTCTCTGATAAATTTAATTAATATCCTTTCACTCCCCCACCTCATCTCCCTACACAGGGCTCCCCAATTGGTCTATGAGCTGCCTTCCAAACTTGTTTACCAGTATTCCCTCATATGCATTCATTCCAATCAAATTGTTCCCTATACCTCTGATTAAGTCTTCAAATTGCTTTGTGTCTCCTTCCACTCATCATCCCTTTTTTCAGTACAAAAGATGGAGCTATGCTATGGGGAGGATAGGAGCATAGATCTTTCAACACTGTTACCAAGCGTCACCAGTGAGAAAAGTCTGAGACTTCATTCTTTTTTAAAAACATGCTTTTTATTGATTTTTAGAGAGAGGAAAGGAGAGGGAGAGAAACATTGATGTGAAAGAGGAAGATCAATCAGTTGCTTCCTGCACACACCCCTATCAGGGATCAAGCTTAGAACCTGGGCGTGTGCCCTGACCAGTGACCTTTCAGTGCTGGGACAACATTCAACCAATTGAAACTTTGTTCTTGATTCTTCTCTTCCTTTCACCAATTTCATCCAATCCAGTTCTATGTTCTGTTGTCTCTACCTCCAAAACAAAATGGTGACAGAGATTGTTAGATAATTACTAAACCAGGCTCCCTTTTTACCTGGACACAGTCATAAACTACATTTCTCTGCCTCCTTTACAGTTAGGTGCATATAGTATGTGGCTAGTTACTAGAGTGTGGGTTAACTTGATGCATATCAGTTTCAGACCAGGCCCGCAGGAATCTCCCACATGTGGTCACCTATTTGCCATCTGATGACTGAATGAGGAAGACTTTTGTGGCCCTAGAGTAGAATATAGTCAAAAGGTAGAAGGAGTCCCATTCTCTATGTGACCACATAGAGAGATGCACACCAGTCAGGAACTCAAAATAAAATGCTACTGTGTTAAGCCACTGAGGTTGGGACTTACTTGTTCCACTAAGACCATTATATTGTATTATTACAGTAGTTCCCCATATCCTTGGTTTCACTTTTTGAGGTTTCAGTTACCTATAGTCAACATGGTCCAAAAATATTAAATGGAAAATTCTAAAACTGCAACAATTCACAAGTTTTAAGTTGCATACCATCTGAGTAGTGTGATAAAATCTCTCACTGTTCCTCTCCATCCAGCCTGGAACATGAATCACCCCTTTGTCCAGCGTATGCACCCTGTATAAGCTGTCCACACCTTAGTCACTTAGAAACCATGGTATCAGATCAGTTAGAGATAGAGACAGAGAGAGAGAGCTACCACATTCACATAACTTTTATTATAGTATACTGTTATAATTGTTCTATCTTATTATTGTTAATCTCTTATGTATCTACTTTATAAATTAAACTATCATAGGTATGTATATATAGGAAAAAACATAGTATATATAGAGTTCAGTACTATCTGTGAGGGAGTCTTGGAATGTATCCACTGTGAACAAGGGGGGACTCCAGAGTATCTGCCTCTTTCTATCTTTATGCTTCCACCTGAGTTCATGACACCATCATCTCTTGTTTGAACTATTACAATAGCCTCCTGGTTCCCTCCTTATACCCTTGCTTCTTACAAGTCATTCTCTGCATAGCAGCCTGAGTGATTTTTTCTTCTTCTTTTTCTTTAAAAAAAAATGAAATGCTTTAAGAATTTGCATGTCGTCTTTGCGCAGGGGCCATGCTAATCTTCTCAAGATCATTCCAATTTTAGTACATGTGCTGCTGAAGCAAGCACTGAGTGATTTTTTAAAAAGTATAAATCAGAAGTTGGAAGTCCTTTGCAAAAAACCCAGATTATCCTGTGACACTAAAATACCATCAACCTTTTGATCTTGGTTGCTAAAATCCCACATTCTCTGGTCCTTATCCACATTTCCAACCTCACCCATCCTACTCTGACATGAATATGCCAAGTTCATTTCCCTAGTAAGGATTTTGTAATTACTGTTTCCTTTGTCTGGGAATTATCTTTCCCTTCATTTTCTTTCTGGTAGTCATATCTCAACTTAATTACTACTCTCTCAGCAAGGCCTTTGTTGCCTAATCTAAAGTAATCTCTCATCATTCTTTTTCTCACTTTATTTTATTTTTAAAAATATATTTTTATTGACTTCAGAGAGAAAGGGAGAGGGAGACAGAGATAGAAACAATAATGATCACTGGGGTGGAAGGGGAGGAGGATGGGAGTGGGCTGGAAGAGGTTAATGGGGGAAAAAGAAAGATCTATGTAATAATTTCAACAATAAAGATTTAAAAAAAGAAAGAAACATCAATGGCGAGAGAGAATCATTGATTGTCTGCACTCCCCCCACTGGGAATCAAGCCTTCAACACAAACATGTGCGCTGACTGGGAATCAAATGTGACCTCTTGGTTCATGAGTCAATGCTCAACCACTGAGCAACACTGCCATGCTCCCATCACTTTTTATTGTAGGGACAAAATTAGTGTGTGTGTGTGTGTGTGTGTGTGTGTGTGTGTCCCTCAGCCCAGCCTGCATCCTCTCCAATCTGGGACCTCTTGAGGGATGTCTGACTGCCCGTTTGGGCCTGATCCCAGCCTGGTGGGATCGGGCCTGGTGGGATCAGACCTAAACAGGAAGTCAGACATCCCTCTCACAATCCAGGACTGTTGGCTCCCAACTGCTCACCTGTCTGACTGCCTGATTGCCCCTAACTGCTTCTGCTTGCCAGCCTGATCGATGCCTAACCATTCCTAGGCCAGTCTGATCAACACTAACTGCTCCCCTGCTGGCCCAATTGCCCCCAACTGTCCTCCCCTGCAGGCCTGGTCCTCCCTAACTGCCCTCCCCTGCTGGCCTGATTGCCCACAACTACCTTCCCCTGTCTGCCATCTTGTGTCCACATGGGGACGGCCACCTTTGACCACTTGGGGCTGGCCATCTTATGTGTTGGAATGATGGTCAATTTGCCTATTACCTCTTTACTATATAGGATTCTATTTTTTAAAGGTCAAGTTTGTTGAGATAGAATTTATATACAATTGTGGAGCCATCACAATCAACATGTAGAGCATTTCTATCACCACATTGATGTTCCTTCGTTATCACCTTATTTTAAATATCCACATTAAATTTATTGCAATCTAATATTTTTTCTTGTTTATGTATTCATTCATATTTTAATCTTTTGTTTCTTTTATTGTAAGCAATATAGGACCTTACTTCCTGGGTTACTTCCTGGGTACCCACAGTGCCAGGAACAGTACCTGGTACATCATAGACTCTGAACAAATATTTGTGAAAGGGAGGAAGGGTTGGAGAGATAAAGGAATAGAGGGAGGGAGGAAGAATAGACCTCTTTGAATCTCTATGCTTTCATATACCCAATGAGGACATGTAAAAATACCCCTTTTAGACTAGCCAAAGAATATATATGCATCACCCATGGACACAGACAACAGTGTGATGATGGCCAGAGGGAAGGGGAGGTAGGGCTTGGATGGAGAAGGGCAAAGAGGGGGGAAATGGGGATATCTGTAATAGTGTCAACAATAATGATGAAAATAATTAAAAAATAATAATGAAAAGAATAAAAATAAATAAAAACACCCCTTTAGAGTACTTGTGAGGACCATAGGAGATGTTCATTATAAAAGCCCTAAGCACCATGCTGGTGTTTAATGGTGTTCAGTGTACAGACGTTCCTGTTGCATTTGAAGTCAGTTTACCAATTTTCACTGGCTTGACCCTTTCACATAGATTGGTTTTCTTGTTTTCCTTTGTTGCTCTTTTGTTTTGCAGTGCTGCCCTTCACTGGTCAGGGCTTCTGTCTTACTTAAGGAGTGTTATTTCTTCCCTGCTAGCAGAAGAGAGAAGCTTTCAGTTTCCTTCCTTCTCTGATGATGAGTAAATGTTTCTTTTGCAAGACCCACAGTGCTATATAAGGAGCGAAATAAGAGATTCCTGGTGTCTCCTGGCTTTTTGGCTCTAGTGATTCAGCAAACCAAGTGCTGGGAGGTTCCAGGGTTGTCTTAAGGGTTTGCTGCACTCTCTTAGGCCCTTTTAGTGCTCAACTTTGGTCCAAACTTCAAAGGAGTCAGCCGTACATGTCAGCCCTCCATCCTTTCCAAGGGACTGCTGTCCACAGCTGATGCTCACTTCCTCCAGGCTGCAGTTGTTAGATTTACTGTGCATTCAAGTGAAAGAAAACACTTTGACACTGTTCTCTAGCTCCTTTTATGTGCGCACGCTGGAGACCTTTATTTTCATCTTCTTAGTTGATTTGTGTTTGAAGACAAAGCCCAGAACACAGACTTATGGCTCTAAGTAAAGCAGAGATACATTAGAATAAATACATCTTCTTACTTTCTTAGGATATTCACTCTAACATTGTGTGTAATAAGACAAATTAGAAGCAACCATGTTAGTCAACAAAAGAATAATTAAATAAATGATGACTTGCAGCAGTGTAAAGAATGAGAGGGAAGAATTCCAAGATACAAGGGGAACATCTTTTTGGGGGGTTAATTCTTAGCTGAGGATATTTTTCCATTGATTTTCAGAGAGAATGGAGGGGTGGGCAGACACACAGAGAGAAAAACATTGATGTGAGAGAGACACATCAATTGGTTGCCCCCCACATGCACCCGGACCAGGGCTGTGGTCAGGGCTGCAACTGAGGTACGTGCCTTGACTGGAATCAAACCCGGCACCTTTCAATAGGAGGGCCAATGCTCTATCCACTGAGCTAAACTGGCTAGGGTACAAGGAGACCATCTTTTAATTGGTATTATTTGAGTATTTAAATGACAATGTAGTTACAGAGTAATTAAATTAATCTAGAATTTTTTTTTAAGTTTTAATCTGTTATCTAATTTGAAACCAGAAAGATCTCAGGGAGCCTCTTTCTAACACTCTTATGTAGCGGTTACACCCTCAATGTAGAAACAGAGACCTGGAGAAATAAGCTGTCTTAGCTTGTCAAGGACATACTTATAAGACTCTGGACTAAGGCCCAAGTCTGTTGAATGCTGTCCACATATCATTAATAAAGTCCACATGTTATCTCATGGAGAGCGGAGGCAGGGTGTTTTCTGAAGGTCTTTATACCTATCTGATGCCCTGTCACTACACAGCTACAGCTCTGAGACACTGGTGGCCTTGGGATCCAGGGGAGGCTGGCACATAAAGCATGCTGTGGCATCCTTGAAAAGGAAGATACTATTGCATATGATGGGCTGAAACATGATAGCTAATCGCAGTAAACGCACCAGCAATTGAATTCTTTAAACAAAGAATTACCTTTAAACAGCATGAGTATTTGAGTGAGATAAGCTTGCCAGGACCTAAAAGTTCCAGGCAAAGGGGAAACACACATGGAGGATCAGAAACTGAAGCAGCTGACTCCTTTGAAGATCAGCAAGCTCTTCAGTAGAGCTGGAGAGCAGGCACAGTAGGAGATGGGGAAGTAGCTGGAGATGAGACCAGAGGGAAGCACAAGCCAAGTCTTACTTAAGGAGTTTGAATTCCATCCTGCAAGTTAGAGGGCACCTCTTAGGGGCCAAGAAACTGTCTACAACAATCATGTCAAGCTCGAAGGCTAACACGGGCCAAATAAAGAAGGTTTAAGTTTATATGGGCCGCAAAAAACAAAAGCTTGTTTTCATACAAATGTAGCTTTATTGTGATAGAGACATGCTGAATACAAAGGGCTGAAATAAATGAGCCATCATTAACATAAAATAATAGAACATTTTAATAAAAATTAATATTTTTTCTTGAACATTAACTTACCAGACACTGAATAACTGCACAAGTTAATAAGTGTAACACAAATAAACCTGTTTTTCTTGTTCTTTGAAAGTGAAATATCTCCTGTCATGCACACCAAACAACTCAGTCCAAGACTAATAATATGGCAATCAGCTGCTAAAATATTCGCTGCTAATATTAGAGAGAGAAATGGTGTGCCTGTGTGTAAGGCGCAAGGGAAATGAATGCAGCACAATTATAGTAATCAGTCATTAGCAAACGTTATAGTTCATTAATAACTAGAGGCCCGATGCACAAAAATTCATGCAAGGGTAGGCCTTCCTTCCTTCAGCTGCCGGCACCGGCTTCCCTCTGGCACCTGGGACCCAGGTTGGCTTCCCTTCAGCCCAGGCTTCATCAGGAAGGACGTCCAGAATGATGTCCAGAAGACATCCAGTCTAATTAGCATATTTCCCTTTTATTATTATAGATTACTAGGGGCCCAGTGCACAAAAATTTGTGCACTTGCTGGGGGGGGGGGTCTCCCTCAGTCCAGCCTGTGCCCTCTCACAGTCTGGGACCCCTTGGTGGATGTCCATCTGCTGGCTTAGGCCTGCTCCCTGAGGGATCGGGCCTAAGCTGGCAGCCAGACATCCCTCTGGGAGCCCTCGGTGGATGTCCACTTGCCAGCAGGGAGCAGGCTTAAGCTGCAGTCATACATCCTTAGTGCTGCTGAGGAGGTGGAAGAGGCTCCCGCTACCACTGCTGTACTAAGCAGCCATCAGCCTGGCTTATGGCTGAGCAGAGCTCCCCTGTGGGAGTGCACTGACACCAGGGGGCAGCTCCTGCATTAAGTGTCTGCCCCCTGGTGGTCAGTATGTGTCATAGTGACCATTCATTCCCAGTCGTTCTACTGTTAGGGTCAATTTGCATATTACCCTTTTATTATATAGGACTAGGGGCCCGGTGCACAAAAATTTGTGCACTCAGGGGCATCCCTCAACCCGGCCTGTGCCCTCTTGCAGTCTGGGACCTCTCGGGGGATGTCCACCTGCTGGCATGCCTGGCCAGCTTGGGTGAGGGGCTGATGGCTGTTTGCAGGCTGGTCAAGCTCCCCAGTGGGTACCCTCACCCCATGAGGGTGTGGTCAGCCTGGGTGAGGGGATGAGGGCCGTTTTCAGGCTGCCCACAGCTCCCATTGACCCAAGGTCCCAGCAAGGCTGGCTGGAATCAGGTTTCTGGGGTTTATTTATCTTCTATAATCGAAACTTTGTTGCCATGAGTGGAGGCCTAGGCAGGCAATGAAGCCTCCTGTTTGCTTCAGCTCTGTGGGTTCTATAATTGAAACATTGTTGCCTTGAGCAGAAGCCCAGCCAGCCTAACAGAAGCCTCCTGTTTGCTCTAGCTGCCAGCCACCATCTTGGCTGGGTTAATTTGCATATAGTCGCTCTGATTGGCTGGGGGACATAGCTTGGCTGGTGGGCATGGCTTAGGTATCTTGGAGTGATGGTTAATTTGCATATTACTCTTTTACTAGATTAGATGTATAACAGGATATTGTAAAAATTAAGGTACAAAATTTTTATTAAAATGTTTCTTACATACTGTTATATTGGCTGGGCTGCAAATATATTTGTTGTGGGCCACATGCAGCCCATGGGCCAGGAGTTTGACATGCTTGGTCTACAATATGTTTCTTTCCTTAATTAATTCAATCTTGTAGACTCTTTCGTGTTCATGTACTTCTGTGACTCATTGGACCAGTTAAATGCATTTATTTGAGAGATTTAAACACAAACACATATATAAACATTTTTAAATAATTATTTACTTACCCATACTTCAACAGCATCCACTGCATACCATTAGATTTAAAAGTCTCCTCCTTAAAAACAGGGTTATAGCCTTTAAATCTCTCCCATATAGAAATTGCACAGCTGCCATAAAAGAAAATATTCAAAAGGCACACATCCATTCAATGACCAAGAACCAGGAAAAACACTGTCATCAAGCAGAAATTTTGGAAAGTTCTAAAGAGAAACAGATGTGGTTAGCCAAGCAGAGGAGAATACATAAGCAGAAAAGTACTGCCGAGACTGCTCTGAATGGCACTGGCTGTCAGGAATAGAAGGGATGCCTCCAGCAATCATTAGTGTGGTTGGGGAGACTTCCAGAATGGTCAGCCAGGTCAGCCCTGTCCCAGCAGGAGGAAGACAGCAGAACTGTTCCCTCCCAGATGGAGCAGCGAGGGTGGACCAGAGGCTGGACAGTATCCTCAGAGACTTCTTAGCTTTAGAAGGGAAGGGGAACTGGTGTTTCCAAAAGATAAGCTACTGTAACACATTAGGCATCAGATTCTACCCCTTCCCAGCAAGTTAATTTATTATGCAAAACATTATGGAGTTTCCTCAAAAAATTAAATATGGATCTGCCATTTGACCCGTGACCCCACTTCTAGGATTATTTCCCAAGAAACCTGAAACATGAGTCAGAAAGAATGTATGCACCCCTATGTTCATTGCAGTACAATCTACAATAGCTACGATCTGGAAATAGTCCAAGTGACCATCAGTAGATGAGTGGATAAAAACACACACACACACATACACAAAACCCCGTACATTTATACCATGGGATACTATGCAGGAGTAAAAGAGAAATATCTCCTAACCTTTGAGATAGCATGAAGGGACCTGGAGAGTCTCATGCTAAGTGACATAAGTCTGTCAGAGAAAGACAAGTATCACATGATCACACTCGTGTGGAATCTAAGTAACAAAATAAACTGATGAACAGAGTGGATCCAGAGACTCAAAGCATGGAACAGACTGTCGAATCTCAGAGGGAAGGTGGAGGTGGGTGGGTGGGTGAGAGGTAATCAACCAAAGACCTTGTATGCATATGCATAACTCATGGACACAGACAATAGGGTGCTGAAGGCCTGGGGGGGGGGGTGGTGCGAGGTGGGGAGTTGGGGTGCAGGCACAGGCAAAAAGGGGGCATATGTAATTCTTTCAACAATAAAGAATTATTATTTTTTAAATGTATTTTATTGATTTTTTTACAGAAAAGAAGGGAGAGGGATATAGAGTTAGAAACATTGATCAGCTGCCTCCTGCAAACTCCCTACCAGGGATGTTCCTTCAACCAAGGTACATGCCCTTGACTGGAATCGAACCTGGGACCCTTGAGTCCGCAGGCTGATGCTCTACCCACTGAGCCAAACTGGTTAGGGCAATAAAGAATTATTTTTTAAAAACTTAAGATAATTTTAAATGGTGGTGTGGCATTTTAGGCTGCTTGCCACTGACTACCGGAATCGAATGCCCATTCTTTCATTCCTGCTAACTTGGTTGTCCTTTTGCATGGAATAGAAGCCAGTTTAGATTTCTAAATATTTGTCTTTATGTCATCTTTCTTATTTTATCTTCTTTTTGCCAGATTGGGATTTTTTTTGGTGGTTGGGGGAGGGGAGGTTGCAGATGGGCAATTGCTTAACTTCTCTCTATATTGTGATTTTAAAACCAATATTCACCTAACTAAAAAGCAGATGCTTTTTCTTTTTTCGTTGTCCAGGGTTTTCAAATGATGACATTTTATCTTCAGACACCTTCTCGCACCTTTCCAGCCACATCAGAAGTCTCACTATTGATGGAAATGCCTTACCTGTCCCTGCCTCTATGCTTTTGTGTGGTGACGTGCAATACACCAGAAGTCTGACTATTCCTGAAATTATTCTCTCTGTGAGGCGAACTTTTATTACTTCTCCCAAATCTATCCAAAAGCCATCTCTGATGTGAAATGGCCTTTGCGTCTCTTGAACAATTAATCACTTGCATTATTTCCGCCTCTGGTTCCCATAGCACACGGGACACATCTCTACTATGCACAGTATTAAATCTTTTTACATACCTGTCCTCTGCACTAGACTGTGATGGGTATGCATGTTTAAGAACTTTTAACATGTAATACCAGCTTGCCCTCTAGAAAAAACTGAATTAGCATTCACTCCATTTTCAGTGTGAGTACCATTTTCCTCCATACAAACAACACTGGATAGCATAAGTTAAAAAATCTTTGCTAATTTAGTTGACCAAATTGCCATCTCATTATCATTTAAATTTTCATCACATTGATTACTTTGAGATGAAACATTGAACTATATGTTTTATATAGTAATGGCTATTTGTGTTTTGAACTAATCATATTTTGAGATAGATTCAATTCTATTATGTTATTATATGTGCCCCACCCACCCCAATCTCTTATCTTATCCAATTCAACACATCTGGGGAATACAGTATTTATTTTGCAAAGCATTGCACTATGGTGATCTGATTAAGTTACTTCATGGGAAAATACTACTAAACTCATATTATTTCCTTGGAAACTGGTAGTGCTGAATCAGTTCTTCATAGTTATTTCTGCCTACTCACAGTACTTCTGACTTACACATCCCTACCAGTAAGTCTAATAAAAAGTTATTACAAATGACGTGTCACTAATAAATCTGGAGAAAATTTAAAAAGTCCCTGGGAGTCAGTGGAAAGTTGTTTCTTACACTAATAAAAATTTACAATACATTTTATATGTTTGTGTTGAAGAATCTTAATGAAAGAGGGAAGGGACTTAAAAAACTATGAGGAAGTTTGTTAATGTTTAATTTCAAGTGAACTTTTATAGTTCTCTCTTCATGACAATAATGATGACAAAACTAACAACAGTTATAATAGCTAAGATGTATTGAATGTTTAAAAGCTTATGAACGTTTTTTTAAAGGCTTTATCCATTTTAACAAATTTAGTCTATGACTTTATAATTTAATTTCCTGGGCTGCAGAGGTTTATAGACATCTTTGGAGTCACTTGCCATCTGGCCTTCAGAGTGTCTAGCCAATGGAAAGCATGGGCAGGAGATTGGAGGGAGGCAGGAGGGTGAGGGTGGGGAAATGTTTCCTGGCCTCCTTCCTGCCAGCTCCACTAAAGGGTGCAGCTGTTGTCTTGTGGCCCTGCAGACAGCTCCCTTCTGGGCACTGATAACTCATTTCTCTCTTTGTACCTCAGTGGTAGTGATGCTCTACCCAAACCTTTACAACCTTTTATTGAACCTCCTCCAGTATCTTCCCGGATTGCACCATCTCTTTTCTGCCAGGATTCTGGCTAATGCGCCTGATTGATAGTTTATAGAATTCTCAGTTAGAAATAATCCTGCCCAGAATTTTAATGGCATCCCTTCATCGCTTCAAGCTGCCAGTGTTGCTGTTGAAAGTCTGATAATATTTCAGTTCCTAAATGTCTGTCTCTCCAACCCTGGAATCTTGTTAAATCTTCTTTTTGTTCCTGGTGTAGTGAAACTTCACAAAGTTGTGTCTTTTTGAAAGATGTTTTCCACTGTAATGTTAGACAATGGGTTCTTAGGGTCTGGAACTTTATGTTCTAGAGTGTTGAAAGCTTTTATTGATTACTAGAGGCCCTGTGCACAAAAATTTGTTCACTTGGGGGGGGGGGCGTCCCACAGCCCGGCCTGTGCCCTCTCACAGTCTGGGACCCCTTGAGGAATGTCCACATGCTGGCTTAGGCCTGCTTCCCGGGGGATCGGGTCTAAGCTGGCAGTCAGACATCTCTCTGGTAGCCTGGGAATCCTCAGGAGATGGCCACTTGCCAGTGGGGAGCAGGCCTAAGTTGCAGTCAGACATCCTTAGTGTTGCTGAGGAGGCGGGAGAGGCTCCCGCCACCACCGCTGTGCTGGCAACCGTCAGCCTGGCTTATGGCTCAAAGAGCTCCCCCTATGGGAGTGCACTGACCACCAGGGGCAGCTCTTGCATTGAGCATCTGTCCCCTGGTGGTCAATGTGTGTCATAGTGACCAGTCATTCCCAGTTGTTCTGCTGTTAGGGTCAATTTGCATATTACCCCTTTTATTATATAAGATAGAGGCTTGATGCATGGGTGGGGGCCAGCTGGTTTGCCCTGAAGGGTGTCCCGGATCAGGGTGAGGGTCCTGCTGGGGTGCCTGTACAGCCTGGGTGAGGGGCTGAGGGCTGTTTTCAGACTGGCCACAGCCCCTTCAGGGTGGGGGTCCCTGTTGGGGTGCCTGACCAGCCTGGGTGAGGAGCTGATGGCTGTTTGCAGGCTGGCCAAGCCCCCCAGAGGGGATGCTCACCCCATGAGGGTGTGGCCATCCTGGGTGATGGGTTGATGGCTGTTTGCAGGCTGGCCACAGCCTCCAGCAACCCAAGTTCCTATTGAGGCTGGCTGGAAGCAGGTATCTGGGATTTATTTATCTTCTATAATTGAAAATTTGTTGCCTTGAGCAGAGGCCACAGCCTGCCAGGATAGGCAGGAAGCTTGGCTTCCTCCATTGCTGGGGCACCCAAGCCTCCTGCTTGCTCCAGTTCTGTGGCTGCCAGCCACCATCTTGGTTGGGTTCATTTGCATATAGTCTCTCTGATTGGCTGGTGGGCATTGCTTGGGTGTAGTGGAGGTGTGGTCAATTTGCATGTTTCCCTTTTAATAGATCAGATGTTGCTGTTGATTTTCTTTTCCGTGTTTCCCAAGTCCTCTCTTGCTAGCATTCATATTATTGTATATTAGGTATTAGATCTTCTTGTATTATTCTCTAGTTTTTCTGATCTTGACTACCCGTTACACTTCTGTATCTTTTTTGTTTACTTTCTGAGATATTTACCTAATGTTACCTTTTAACACTTCTACTGAGCTTTTTAATTTTATTTCCAAGATTACTTTATTCCCTTGGAATGAGCCATTTTAAAAGTAGATAGTTACATTTCATGGATATAATATCTTTTTTTGACTATCTGAGGATATTGGTTACGTTGGATTTTGAAGTTTTCTTCTCCCTGTGTAGTCTGTTTTCACCAACTTCCTTTTGTTCAGTGGCTTTCATCACTGTTATTCATGATAGATGCTTTCTTAATTTCTGGTATCTCTTGAGTGTTTGCTCATATTTAAAAATTGGTAGTAGCCCTTGCTGGTTTGGCTCAATGGATAAAGCGTCGGCCTGAAGAATGAAGAGTCCTGAGTTCGATTCCGGTCTGGGTTGCAGGCTTGATCCCCAGTAGGGGGCATGCAGGAGGCAGCCAATTAATGATTCTCTCTCATCATTGATGTTTCTATCTCTCTCCCCTTCTTCTCTGATATAAAAAAATATATATATGAAAAAATTGGTAGTAAAAAAAGGAATGAAAGTCTTGAGTGCATGGATGAGTCTTGTTGGTCGTACTCTCAGTTCTAGGGTGACCTGATTGGGCTGGGCTGTTGGGAAACCCTCAGGACCAGTGTCTTATGGTCTGAGCTCTTAGATTGGTCCTATTCCCTAGATAAGAATCTTCCAATGACTTGCTTGGAAGGTACAGCCTGGCGTCATACCTGGGAGCTGTGTATGGGAAGAAGGGCAGGTCCTCGGCACTCATTATATGAATATTCACTCAATGTCCCTGTTTGTAGTATATCACCTCCACTCTCTATTGTCACTGGTATTGTCCTGTCCAGAGATCCTCTATTTTGCCCCTTCAAAGGAGAAAACCCTTCGGTCTTCTACAGGGGAAGGAGGAGACCAGTAGCCAAGCTGTTCAGAATCGCAGCTTGAATCTGGGAGCTACTGTGATTCCTCAATACACTTTCAACCAATATTCACATTTTTACCAATTCTATAAGGCACTATCAATTCCTGAGCTTTCCCCTCCCCCCACACCTTTTCTCTACATTTTAATAGTTATTTTTCAGATCCTCTCACTAGTAGGATGGGGTTTAGCTTTCTTGTTCTGCTAAGGTAGTTGCCATCTCACATCTGCTTTCTAGCTTCCAAAATCTTCATATTAGATAAAGATCTTTTAAAATACAGTAGTCCTCTCTTATCTGTGGGGGATATTTTCCAAGACCTGAAACCAAGGATAATACAAGACTCTATATATGCTATGTTTTTTCCTATACATACATACTTGTGATAATATTTAATTTATGAATTAGGCATAGTATGAGATTAACAATAACAAATAATAAGGTAGAACCATTTTAACAACATACTTTATTTATTTGTTTGTTTATTTTCATTTATAACAACATACTTTTAATAGGAATTATGTGAATGGCTCTGGGGCCATTATTAAATAAAATAAGGGTTACTTGAACACAAACACTGCAATACCTCGACAGTCAATCTGAAAATTGAGATGGCTGCTAAGTGTCTAATGGCCAAGTAGGGTACACAGTGTGGGCATGCTGGACAAATGGGTGATTCATGTCTCAGGTGGGACTGAGTAAACTGCCGCAAGTTTCATCACGTTACTCAGAATGGCATATGATTTAAAACGGATAAATTATTCATTTCTGAAATTTTCCACTTAATATTTTTAGGCCACCATTTATCACAGGTACCTAAAACTATAGAATATGAAACCATGAATAAGGGGGACTACTATATATCCATTTAGTATCATTTTAGTGTGATTTCAGGAGGGAGAGAATATTAATGCATTTGTTACATCCTTCATCTTTACCTATTTAAAGCTGATTATAATTTCTGTATAGCTAAAGAAAGAGATCCATAATAGCCTGTTCTTTGCCTTCTAAATACTTTAAAGCACTTCTTCAATATTAAGTTGTTTATTTTAAATTTATTTTTAAACATCTTCTCTTAAAAAAAATTTTTTTTATTGATTTCAGAGAGAAAGGGAAAGGGTGAGAGAGGTAGAAACATCAATGATGAAAGAGAATCATTGATCAGCTGCCTCCTGCATGCCCCACATTGGGAACTGTGCCCTCAACCCAGGCATGTGCCCTGACCGGGAATCAAACCAGATCTCCTAGTTCATAAATCACTGCTCATTGAGCTACACTGTCCAGGGTTCAGTTGGTTATTGATTGCCAATGAAACAAGAGCACTTCATAATTGTTGAGACTGGTAAGATCTATTATTCTTACACGGAACTGAGTGATCTTGGGAAAAAGCAGGGATGACTCAAGTACTGTGCTCTGATAGCACTGTTAGAGCACATATTAGCAAGTTAATGATAAGTTCATGATTAGGCTGGATGACTTCGCTGTAGGTCATGGCCAGCACACAAGCTGTGACATTTTGTTTTAGCAACTCTCATCTACCATTTCAGAAACCTTCCAATGCATGTATTTTCAGTGTGAGATAGTGGCCACCTCAGCCTGGACAGATCCAAGGGACAGATGACTTTGGATCTTCCCATTGGACACTCTGTCCTGCACTTTTTCATACAAGATTGTGGGAACAGATGGGGGTCAGATTTAACAGTGTCAGAGGACTTGTTGTCCTATTGGGTGATTGTTGCTGGGGTTTCTGTTGCTCAACCTGGTCAGACAGTCCACCCTGAGATTATTCCCAATTCTTCAGCCTGGCCATCTGGCTTCTCATCAACTCAGCTAGCCCTGATGACCTTCTAACAAATTGCTTGTTTACTTGTTAGCCAGTGATGTTTTAGTCACTTGCAAATAGAAATCCTGACTGATAAACATGACAACCATAGGAAGGCAATTTACAAGTACCACAGGAGGTTGAGAGGCGAGGATGGACAGACACAAAGTCAACGTCTTCAGAAAATAAATTTCAAATACTTGCCCTTTAAAAATTAATTACCAGTTTCTCCTACCTATAAAAGCAATGATGGACTTTCAAATCTCTGCCGTGTACAGTCGGAGAGTAGGTTCATTTCAGTGCTTCTGAAATCGCAGATTTGTTTTATCAGAGCCAAAGGGAATGACTCACTAATGAGCACCAGATCTGCCTTTGTCTGAAATGCTAAGGGAGTTGTTTAGTAATATTTGGGAGCGATCCTGATGTTTTAGGTGGGGTTATAACTGGCTTTTGGCTGCCAGTATTATATCACTCCTATACACTTAGTTAAATTAAATAGGTTTGGTTTGACTTATGGTAGAAGTTACTTGATATTGGCAGCAATCTAATCTAACACACATACACAAAATAATGTAACTTAGGCTATTATAAGTACTAAAAAAATTATTGTAAAAATAATTTCAAACAATAAAGAAATATATAAAGTGCTCTAATCATCACCATCCCCAATCTACCCCAATCCACTCGCCTCCCTTTACATAACCGCTGCTAACAGTTAGATATATATGTTCTTCCAAGTTATTATTGCATCTCTCTACACACATTTACACATCTGCATTTTTATATACAGGCAAATTAATTTTTATATACTTTATAGCTGTATTATACATGTTACTCTATTATTATACATGCATTTTCATTTATCCAATATATCTTAAAGATCTTATCATCTAATATAATAAAAGAGAAACATGCAAATTTGACCATTACCACCTGCCAATCAGAGCGGCTGTATGCAAATTAACCCAGCCACAAACCAAAGGCTTCTGTTGCAACTGCCTGCCTAGGCTGGCTGAGCCTCTGCTCACAGCCACGCCCACCAGCCAATCAAAGTGGCTGTATGCAAATTAACCCAGCCAAGATGGAGGTCAACAGCCAAAGTCTTCTGTTGCAACTGCCTGCCTAGGCTGGCTGAGCCTCTGCTCACAGCCACGCCCACCAGCCAATCAGAGCGGCTGTATGCAAATTAACCCAGCCAAGATGGAGGTCAACAGCCAAAGTCTTCTGTTGCAACTGCCTGCCTAGGCTGGCTGAGCCTCTGCTCACAGCCACGCCCACCAGCCAATCAGAACGGCTGTATGCAAATTAACCTAGCCAAGATGGAGGCTGGCAGGGCGGCTCTGCACTGGGAGCCTCCATGGCCGGCCGGCATAGCTGTGCCAGGTGTGTCAGCTCAGTGGGAGGGGGGGTCTAGCCTGGGGCCTCCTCAGGGCGTCCAGGAGCAGCCGTCCTGGGTCTGCTGCCTAGCTCCGCCTCCGGAAGCCTCCCCTGGGCATACAGGAGCACGGGGCCTCTGCAGGGTGTACAGGAGCAACCGTCCTGGGTCCACTGCCTGGCTCTGCCCTGGGGGCCTCCGTGGGGTGTCCAGGAATGCCTGTCCTGGGTCTGCTGCCTGGCTCTGCCCCAGGGGCCTCCTCGGGGGTGTGCGGGAGCACCCGTCCAGGGTCCGCTACCTTCATCCGCCCCCCAGGAACCTCCACAGGGCGTGCGGGAGCGTCTGCTGCACAGTGCGGAGAATCCAAAGCCAGTTCACTGCCCAGCTCCACGCCGGGTGTGTTTGCTCAGCAGCAGGGCCCCACCGAGGAATCCTGCACCAGCGTCTGCCCCTGGCTTGCCACCCAACTCTGCGCCAGGTGTGTCCCCTCAGCGGTGTGGGCCCACCAGGTGTGTGCAATCGTGGGCCCTCCGGTGGGAAACGTCCAGGCCTGCACTCACCAGCCTTCCCACCCCCCAGTGCACGAACCCTGAAGGGGCTGTGGGCAGCCTGAAAATGGCTCTCAGCCCCGCACCCAGGCTGGCCAGGCATGCCAGCAGGTGGACATCTTCCCCGAGGTGTCCCAGACTGCAAGAGGGCACAGGCCGGGCTGAGGGACCCCCACCCCCCGAGTGCACAAATTTTTGTGCACCGGGCCCCTAGTTTTATACATAAAGACAATCTTTATTTTATTATATTTTTAAAAAATATATATTTTTTATTTCAGAGAGGAAGAGAGAGGGAGATAGAGATAGAAACATCAATGATGAGAAAGAATCATTGTTTGGCTGCCTCCTGCATGCCTGGGCGTGTGGCCTTGACTGGAATCAAACCTGGGATCCTTCAGTCCATAGGCTAATGCTCTATCCACTGAGCCAAACAAGCTAGGGCAAAATCATATATATACTATTGATTTCAAAGAGGAAGGTAGAGGGAGAGAGAGATAGAAGGATGAGAGAAAATCATTGTTCAGCAAGATCATCTTTATTTTCTTTAAAAAAAACCTACATAGTATTATATAATACTAGAGGCCCAGTGCACAAAAATTTGTGCATTGTGGGGGGTGGTCCCTTAGCCCGGCCTATGCCCTCTCGCAGTCTGGGACCCCTCAGGGGATGTCCACCTGCTGGCTTAGGTCTGCTCCCTGGGGAATCGATCAGGCGTAAGCTGGCTGTCAGACAGCCTCCGGCAGCCTGGGAACCCTCGGGAGATGTCCACTTGCCAGCGGGGAGCAGGCCTAAACTGCAGTCGGACATCTTTAGCACAGCTGAGGAGGTGGGAGTGGCTCCCACCACCACTGCTGTGCTGGCAGCTGTCAGCCTGGCTTGTGGCTGAGCAGAGGTCCTCCTGGGGGAACGCACTGACCACCAGGAGCAGCTCCTTCATTGAGCGTCTGCCTACTGGTGGTCAGTGTGTGTCATAGTGACCAGTCATTCCTAGTGGTTCTGCTGTTAGGATCAATTTGTATGTTACCCTTTTATTATATAGGATGGTAAGACACAATTTGGTGAGTCCCGTTTTTATTAACTTAGCTTATTTGGATTTTTCTCTATTACAAACAAATGTGATTTCTTGTATTATGAATTTCTACATGCATTTAAGTATTATGTGTGACTAATTATTCCTAGAAGCAGAATTGCTAGTTAAAGGCTGTCCACGTTTAACATTTTGAAAGATCCTGCTCCCAAAGGTCTCCCGTGACTTCAACTTGTATTTTTATACTCACTGGAGAGGCTGAGCATCCTTCATGTCTTTGTTGTGAAATTGCCTGTTTATCCTACTTGTTCACTTCTCTGTTTTTTTATCAGTTTGATTGGATAACGTATTCATAGTAAATCGCTTTCATGCTTTATAGGGGTCTATAAACCAATGGCAATATCCCTCTTTACTTCCTTTTGCTTTAATTGAAACAATATAAAAGCCTAGTGGCTTACTCAGCTCTTTAAATTCCAGTGCCAAGAAGTCAATCAGCACCATCCATATGCATTACTCTAACTTATACTAGATATCTGAAAATAATTTTAAAAGACAAATTACTAAAATAACATTCTCTAGATAGCTCTTTTAAATGATGTACATTTAATTAATTTAATTAGGGTATTTGACAATTTAATTCTAAAATTTAAGTGGAAAGACACAGGTCCTAAAATAACTAAAACAATCTTGACAAGAACAAATAAAGTGGTCTACCATATAGATATAGTGATTGAGACAATGTGGTATTGTCCAGCCATTGTGGCTCAGTGGTTGAGCATTGACCTATGAACCAGGAGGTCATGGTTTGATTCCTAGTCAAGCCACATGCTTGGGTTGTGAGCTTCATTCCTGGTAAGGGGTTAGCAGGAGGCAGCTGATCAATGATTCTTTTTCATCATCAATGTTTCTATCTCTCTCCCTCTCCCTTCCTCTCTCTGAAATTAATAAAAACATTAAAAGGAAAAAAGACAATGTGGCACTGGGAGAACCTTAAACACATAGATCAACAGAACAAATTTAAAAAGCCAGAAATAGACTCACACAAATGTGTTCAACTAATTTTTGACAACTGTGAAACAGTAATTCAACTGAAGAAAACTGGAAACAGACTTTCAATAAATGGTGCTGGAATGATTGAACATTTATAGGCCAAAAAATGAAGCAAGACTTAAACGTCACATCTTATTAAAAATAACTCAAAATGAATAACGTACTTAAATGTAAAACTAAAACTTTTAGAAGAAAAAGGGAAAAATTTTCAGGCTCTAGGACTTCTAAGACTTTGTTTTAACAACTCTCATCTACCATTTGAGAAACCTTCCAATGCATGTATTTTCAGTGTATTTTCATGATCAAAGGAGTAGGTCTTAGACTGAACTCTAAAAACTTGTTTATAAAAGGAAAAATTAGCCCTACTGGTTTGGCTCAGTGGATAGAGCATCAGCCTGCGGACTCAAGGGTCCCAGGTTTGATTCCGGTCAAGGGCATGTACCTTGGTTGCGGGCACATCCCCAGTAGGGAGTGTGCAAGAGGCAACTGTTTGATGTCTTTCATCGATGTTTCTAACTCTATCCCTCTGCTTTCCTCTCTGTAAAAAATCAATAAAATACATTAAAAAAAAGGAAAAATTAATAAATTGAGCCTAACCAAAATGAAAAACAAAAACTTTATTATGTTATGTGAAAAATTTGTTATGTGAAAAATTCTGTTAACAGGATGAAAAGACAATCTGTAAACTTGGAGAAAACTTTGAAATCCATAAATCTGACAAAGGACTAGTATCTACAATATATAAAGAACTCTCAAAACTCAATAGTAAAACCCAAAGAATCCAAATAGAAAATGGGCAAGACACATAAACAGAATGCATAAGTTACTGAAGAAAGAATACAATTGTCAAATAAGCGCATGAGAAGATATTCAACATCATTAGCTATTAGGGAATGCAAAATTAATACCACAATGAGATAGCACTACTCAATTATTAGAATGCCTAAATAAAAATAATGATACCACCAAATGCTGATGAGATTGCAGGTAAATGAACACTCATGCACTGCTGGTAGGAATATAAAATGGTAAGGCCATTCTGAAAAACAGATTGGAAACGTAGTTTTTTATAAAATTAAATATACAAAAGACAGCCCTCAGAATGGGAGAAAATATTTGCAATTTATATATCTGATAAGGGTCTAGTATCCAAAATGCATAAAGAACTCTTACAACTAATCAATAAAAAACAACTCAATTTAAAAAATGAGAAAGGGATGTGAATAGACATTTCTCAAAAGAAGACATACAGGATTTGAACTCTGCATCTAGTAGATTGCTTGTCTCCATTTTGTTTAGTTCTTTTTCTGAAGTTTTGTTCTGTTCCTTCATGGGGAACATGTTTCTTTGACTCCTCATTTTGGTAGTAGCCTCCCTGTGTTTCTTTCAACAATTAGGTAGAGCTGCTACATCTCCTAAGCTTGGTAGAGTCGCCTAATGTAGTAGGTGTTCTGTTGAATCCAGTGGCACAGCCTCTCCAATCACCCAAACTTAAGGTGACCAGACGTCCCGCTTTTGGCGGGACAGTCCCAATTTTAACAATTTGTCCCGTGTCCCGAGGCGTTTTAAAAAAGTCCCGATTTTTGGAAAGAATGCACAACAAGCTAGGGAATGGCAGGAGAATGGGAAGGGAATATACGGTTTTTGGCGGCCAAGTGGTCAATGGTGTCCCGATTTATCAATGTTAAAATCTGGTCACCTTACCCAAACAGGGCAATTGAGGTACTCCCCTCCACTCCCCAATCCACCTCCATGTGGGTGTGGGCTGTGTATACCCTTCTGTTGTAATGGAGCCTTGAATGCTATTGACATGTCAGTGGGAAGCATTTACTCCCAGGCCAATCAGCTGCAAGGACTGGCTGTTACAACCAACTAGTGGCCTCGTTTGATCACTGTGGAAATCAGCTGTTCAGGGGCCCACCCCATAGAGCAGGACTTACTATGGCAATGTCCTGGTGCCTGCTGGTTCCACCCCTTGAGTTTGTTGCATGTGGAGATGTTAGGGTGGTGGTGCTTTGATGTAGTTTGAATCTTTCCACTGGATGTGCTGACTCTTGGGTCTTCCAGGAAATGCAGGCCAAGGTCAGCTGCCATCTGTGTTCTGCCTGAGGCCACCCAGCATGAACTATAAGTGATCTGCAGTTGATGCTAGTTGTGCTGGCCTTGAAAGTACCGAGGCAAGGCCAAGCTGTGAACCAAGGCCTGTTGCTGCTAGTGTCAGGGCTGAGGCTATTTAGTGAGAGGTACAGGGCTTCCTGAAGCCAGATGCTGACTATTTGAGAAACTTTAGAAAAATCTGAAGCATGAGCCAAGGCAGGCCATTTATATGGAAAAGCCACTAGAAACAACTTTGGTAGGCCTGAAAGTTGGATGGGATGGGGCCTCAGGGAATCACCAGGGTGGGGTAAATAGTGATAGCCAAGGGAAAAAAAAAAAAAAAGAAGACATACAAGTGGCAAATAAGCACATGAAAAGATGCTCATTACCATCAGTCATCACAGAAATGCAAATCAAAACGACGATGAGATACCACTTCATACCACATAAGATGGTTGTAATCAAAAAGTCAAATAATAATAAATGTTGATGAGGAGGTGGAGATGTTGGAACCTTCATACATTGCTGGTAGAAGTGTCAAATGCTACAACTTCTTTGGAAAACAATCTGAAAGTTCCTTATGAAACATGGAGCTACCATAAGACCCAGAAATTCCATTCCCAGGTATATGCCTAAGAGAAATGAATACTCATAGCAGCATTATTTATAATAGCAAAATGACTGGAATGTCCATTGACTGATGAACGAATCAACAAAATATATTACCCTGTCTAATAAAATAGTAATATGCAAATTACCCATCACTCTGGGACAAAATGGCGATGCCCATAGCGGTGGGGCAGGACACTGGTGGCATTACTCTGGCAACGGGAGCCCAGCAGGCAATCAGACCACAGGCAGCACCTAGAAGGACCTGCTGGGCGGTGGCAGTGGCAATTGGGGGGCAGGCAAGCAGGGAGACCAGGAAGTAAGCAATGGGGACCAACAGGCAGCACCCAGCAGGGCCTGCTGGGCGGTGGCATTGGCAACTGGGGAGTAAGCAATGGGCACTCACAGGCAGACACCCAGCAGGGCCTGCTGGGCAGTGGCTGCATCCACCAGAGAGCAGGCAAGTGGGGCAACCAGGGAGCAGGCAATTGGCCTGCAGGCAGCACCCAGCAGGGTCTGCTTGGCCATCCCCGTGGTGTGGAGCAGACAGGCCTGGCAGAGAGCAGAGAACCACATGGAGTGGGCCCAAGCCATCAGTAGCACATCTCCTGAGGGTTCCCGAATTGGAGAGGGTGCAGGTTGGGCTGAGGAAACTCCCTGCCTGCCTTCCCCCTCCCCCACCTACCCATGCACTAATTTCATGCACCAGGCCCCTAGTATTATATAATGGAATGTTATTCAGGCATAAAAAGGAATGAGTACTACCTGGCTGGTGTGGCTCAGTGATTGAGCCTTGATTTATGAACCAGGAGGTCACTGTTTGATTCCTGGTCAGGGCACATGCCCAGGTTGCAGGCTCAGTCCCCAGTAGGGGGCATGCAAGAGACAGCCGATCAATGATTCTCTCTCATCATTGATGTTTCTCTCTTTCTCTCCCTCCTTCTCTAAAATCAATTATATATATATGAATAAATGGAATAACAAACCAATTTTCAATTCCAGTCAAGAGCACATGCTTGGGTTGTGGGCTTGATCCCCAATAGGAGGTGTGCAGAAGGATTCTCTGTTGTCATTGATGTTTCTATCTCTCTCTCCCTCTCCCTTCCTTTCTGAAATCAATAAAAATAAGTTATAAAAAATGCACACACAAAAACCCCCACAAATGTTCAGAGCAACTTTATTTGCAATAGCTGAAAATCAGAAATAAGCCTAATGTTCTTTAAAGTGTGAATGGTTAGCCCTAGCTGGTTTGGCTCAGTGGATAGAGCATTGGCCTGTGGACTGAAGGGTCCCAGGTTCAATTCTGGTCAAGGACACATGCCTGGCTTGCAGACTCAATGCCCAGTAGGGGGCATGCAAGTGGCAGCCAATCAATGATTCTCATGATGCTCCTCTCTCTCTCTCTCCCTCTCCCTTCCTCTCGGAAATCAATAAAAATACATTTCAAAAAAGTGTAAATGGTTAAATAAACAATGGTATATTCACACCTTGGAGTACTAAATAAGAATAAAAACCAATGAATTAAATACTTATCTATCACTTGTTGTAATACTTTAAGCAATGAAATAAAAAAAAAAAAAGACTCAGAAGTGGAAAAAAAAAAACCAAAAAAACAACAAAAAAAAAACAAAAAACCGATGAATTATTGCCTCAGCTGGTTTGGGTCAGTGGGTAGAGCATTGGCCTGTGGACTCAAGGATTCTGGGTTCAATTCCAGTCAAGGGCACATATCCAGGTTGCAGGCTCAATCCTCAGTAGGGATGAGCAGAAGGCAGCCGATCAATAATTCTCTCTCATCATTGATGTTTCTCTCTCTCCCTCCCTTCCTTTCTGAAATTAATGAAAATATATTAAAAAAAAACACATAACCAATGACTTATTGACACATGAATCTTCAGGGAATTATACTGAGTGAATTAAGCTAATCCCCAAAGTGCACATAGTGTATGATTTCATTTATAAAATACTAGGGGCCCAGTGCATGAATTTGTGCACCTTGAAAGGAACTGTGTGCTGCAAGGCAGCGGTGGGCACAGGGGCAGGTCTTGGCGCATACTCTGCACCCCTGCCTCGCCCCTCCTGCCTCAGTCCCTGGTCCTCTATCTGCCAGCAGCCTCACTCCTGCTGCCGCCACCTCTGCTCCCACACACTGATGGTGCCGGCCCCGCTAACACCTGCTGATGGTGTGAAGCGATTGGGGCTAGTGCTAGCAGCATGTGCAAGCGGGGTTGGTGCCATCAGTGGGTGTGAGTGGGCTGCTGCCCCGATCTCTCCTCAGGAGCAGGGGGAGGTGGAGAAGCCCTCAAGGGTGATTGGGGTTGGTCGCCACCACTTGCACACACTGACAGTGCCGAGTGATCAGGGCTGGCACTGGCAGTGGGTGTGAGCAGCAGCTATGGCGCTAGCAGCAGGTGTGAGTGCTGGGCGGGATTGCAGTGCGCAGGAGCAGAGAATTTTCAGTAACCACCAGTGTCCTGCCTTGGTCTGGCTCCCTCGCTCATCTACTCCACCATCACACCATATTCTGCACACACCCTCTGGTGGTCAGCATACGTTATAGCGACTGGTTGTTCAGTTGTTCCACTGTTCAGTCTATTTGCATATTAGGGTTGTATATAGATAGATTTTATAGTGACAAGATTATAGACCTGGAGAACAGATTAGTGGTTGCCAGGGGTCCTGGATGGAGTCGGGGGAGACAGAGGGAGGTGGATATGACTATAAAAGAGTGACATGAGGGATCTCTCTGGTGAAGGGACCCTAATCCTAACCCTTATCCCATCACCCTCACTGAGCCCAGGGTAACGCTGAAGGTAGTGGGTAAGGGGGTCTCCTTCCTGGTCGACACAGGGGCTACCTTCTCTGTCCTGCCCTCCTTTTCAGGTCTGCTTTTTCCTTCCATGATCTCGGTCATGGGTATTGACAGCAAACCCACCTGCCCGCTGACCACTGGACCCCTTTAATGCTCTGAAAACTGCTCTGACCTCAGTGTCTTCTCACCCCGCCCTTCTCCCCTACTCCACCCTTCCCAAAGGACAACTTCCTTGACTGCACAGGCTTACTCAACAGTCCGGCTGTTATCAGAAACTGAGATCATTATCTCTAGGAAAAATGTGGTAGTTTTAAAATTCAAGTGGCTAGAGGCCTGGGAATAGGCTGAGGGGCCTACTCCCTCCTCCCCCTGCATTTTCTCACCGCTTTCTATGCACCTCTCACCTCACCAAAGGCCCCTGCTGGCTGCCTTCCCACTCATCACTCCTCTAGGAGCCTAGAGGCAAGGTGGATGGCATCCTTTGGGAACCCGAAACTCCAGAGCCCACCCCCACAGATACACTACCAGACCAGTGATCCGGTGACTGGGGGACGGGTTGCTTGGAACTGCACCCAAAACCGCACCGCAGCCAAGCCCAGCCCGGGTACCTTCTTTTGGTGCAACAGCACCTTAAGCAACTGCATAAACTCCTCTGACCCCGGGCCTTGCTTCGTGGTCACAGTAGTTCCCCAACTAACCTTGTATGAAGAGTCATCGGAGCTCACCTGCTGCTCCCTTCGTCCCACCCCCGGGGCCCGCCAGGCCGCCTTCCTCCCTGTCATGTTAGGGGTGAGTATCGCTGCCTCGGTAGGCCTAGGCCTCGGGGTGGGGTGGGGGGAACGTAGCAACAAGGACTTGAAGACAAGCTCCAGTTAGCCCTGAAATCTACAACCACCTCTTTAGCCTCCCTACAGCGGCAAGTAATACCAATAGCCCAGGTAGCCCTACAGAACCGGCACGCCTTAGATCTCTTGACAGCAGAAAAAGGAGAGACCTGCATATTCCTTCAGGAAAAATGTTGCTACTACATCAGTGCGTCTGGAGTAGTGAAGCAAAACGTGCAGACCCTGACTAAGGTGAGTGAAGAATTACATGCAAGACACTCCCAGAACAAAGCCCCTTAGCTACCTGGGTCCTACCCATGATAGGGCCCTTAATTCTCAACTGTGTCTTTTTTCTCCTAGCCCCCTGCCTCCTTAAGTTCATCCATTCCCAGATCGCGGAGATGTCATGGGTGACTGTAAATCAGCTCCTGCTCCATCCCTACACTCGGCTACCCTCTGACCTTCCTTTGCCTGACCGGAGCCTTTAACCCCTGTTGTCATCCCTGGTCAGCTGGAAGTAGCCAAAATGAACCTGCGCCCCCTATCACCAAAAGGCCAGGATGTTAGGTTGAAGTGGGGGTCAAGGGGCTGATGCATGCCTCCACAAGGTCAGCTACCAGACAGATGACGACACAGATTCCTTCCTGGAAACTGTGAAGACCCCTGTGGTGGGAACTCCCACAGCTCATGCTCGCCCTCCCTCACTGAACAGCTGTATAAAAAACACACCCCTTACTCCCTCTTGGCGCAATTCCACAGGCTACCCTCCTTCAATCTGCCTGACTCTCTGACTCAGTTTCCTGTGCCAAGAACCTCACATAAACCATCTGTTTAAATTTGCTGGAAGACATCCCTCCCAAAGCCCTCTCAGAGGAGGGAGGGTCAGTTCCTTGGCCGTGCAGGGGTGGTGAGGAAATACAGTGGTTGAACTGCTTTTATGTAAGCCATCAATTAGTCCTCTTGTTCTCAGCCTCATCTTTCCCCCACACTCAGAGACAGCTTGTGGCCCTAATTTCTGGGCTTTCAATGGCTTGGCAGCCTAATCAGTAAACTTCCTGGCATCCTCTCCCCTCCCCGCTACAGCATATATTTTAACTTCTTCTAGTCTGCTCAATTAGTTATTGTAAGTCTGTTTTGTTGACATCTCTTGGCTGCTATTATCTCCTCTCCCATTCTCTCCATACTTGTGATTTTTTGAGGTTTTTCTTTAAAAAAGTTCTTTACCGTAATTTCAGTGAGATTTTGGGGAATGGCAATGAGAGTAAATAGATGTGCTACTTTGCCATATTTGAACAGCAGTCTGAACTTTGTGCATTCTAATATAATATAAATTGTGAGTGCTTCCAAATGATCAAGCTTATGAAGCATCTGTATTCTTAGGACAATAGAAGATAACTGTGGTACTATCTCCTAATTGTTCTCCCCTAATTTCTGGCCCATGGAATGTAAAGAGTTGATACATACACATTCTGCTACCTGGAACATAGACATGGACAATGTGGATGGAGGACACACCCTAGAGATGGCAGAGCAACAAGATAAAAAAAATCTGGAACCTTGAACCCTGTGGAGCTGTCACATCCTTATGCCTGAAAAGTTATGTGGGAGAGAAATCGACTTTACTATTTTGTACAGACTTCTCATTGCTTTTTTATTTACTTGGTTGATTTATTGCCACTGAATCAGTATATTACATAATACCAATAATATATATATTTAAATATATTTTATTGATTTTTTTATAGAGAGGAAGGGAGAGGGATAGAGAGTTAGAACCATCAATGAGAGAGAAACATCGATCAGCTGCCTCCTGCACACTCCCCACTAGGGGATTGTGCCCGCAACCAAGGTACATGCCCTTGACCAGAATTGAACTTGGGACCCTTCAGTCCACAGGCTGATGCTCTATCCACCAAGTCAAACCGGTTAGAGCCTAACAATATTTTTTGTTAAGGAAGTGAAGGATATGAGAACAGTCATAAATACGAAGGGTGAAAAACAAAAAAAAGATAGAGAAGAATCTTTTTTTCTTACGAATCCTTTTATATTTTAAGACGAAACATCATTCCTTTAAGATTTAGATTACAAAAATTCTCATTACTTTTTTTGAACCCTTTTCTAAAAGGGTCTTCTGTAACATTGATTATTTTAAACATTGATTATTTTAAAACATGGAAACATTGCAGAAAAATAAAGTTCTATTCTACTTGGTAGTTGACTAATCTTAGGCTTATTTTTGTTACTAGTAAAAATTGACCTCTTTCTTCCATTCCTACATTTTAGTCAGACATGATGATGTGGTAGGCAGGTAGATAGAAATGAGCAGGGCACGGAAGGTGGGCCAGATGTCCTGGTGACCTAGCAAAGGACAATTGTAGGGTGGGACCTTGCCCCCAGGGGGACCTTACCTTCCCCTAGCATATCACTCACAGGTCTTGGGTTTTGGACCCCCTGACTTTTCCTTCCTAGAGATAACATTTAGGCCTCACGTTGATTTTAGCTCCAGGCCTAGAAAAGCAACAAAACCAGACAAGCCATGCCAAGGCTGAGCTCAGAACCAGCTGCCTTGAATAATAACCTCCTGGAACTGACCAACCCATCAATGGGGATCTAGACCTTGAAAGGACTTATGGGGAAAGCTGCTGAATATTCTATTGAGGTCTTCCCCTGGGACCACCCCTAAAATCTCCACCCATAAAACCATTAGGGCAGAGGACCCAGTGTGTTCTCCCTCCCAGGAGCATGACCAAGCCTCCCCCTTTCCCTCCCTCTTTCCAGGTACCTTAACCATTACCTTCCACACTCCCAAGCTCCTGAGACCCTTCCTTTACCTCTATAACTTGTTTCCTCTGCCCATTTCTTCTACAAATTACTTCTACCTCTGTGATTTTATAAACAAATGTTCTCTTACAGTTAGAGTCTTGACTCTAAACTCTTTCCCAGCCAGAACTCAAGTACCGAGATTGCCGAAGCCCCACCGTCAGGCCAGACATCTGGTGCTGTTCCTGCCACTTACTACCTAATGGTGTTTCGACTGGGACTGGGACTGGGACTCCGATTGTGTGGCAGGGTTCCAGAGAAGCCCACCCAGGACCACCTTGCAGACCTGAATCAGTTCTAGGGACCCATTATGTCCCACCAGCTCCTTGCTTTGCATCTGGTGGACTTAGGTGTTTTTCTTGGATTTCCAGACCTCTTTGTTTTAAGGAAAAAGGCGGGCTTTCTTTAAGGTGTGTGTGTGTATTTTTTTTGTTTTATTTTTTTAAATTCTCTAGGAGAGACCCTAGGCTGTAGATCAGGGTCAAGATAACTAAGAAAAGGAGGGGGGTGGGGCGCGGCAGAAAGATGTCTTATTTTTAACTTTGGCTTTTCAATTGGAATTGCTTTCTGAAGGTCCAAATGAAACCTTTTGCTGGGTAAATGAGTACCTAAGCCCATTCCCTTTGAAAATAAGAGACACCAGGCGGTTTCTACTCTTCCTAGAGAAGGCCAACTGGATTTGCCCTCAGGGCTGAAGTGCTGCCTCCGGCTGGCCCAGCTAACATAGGTATTAGGAAACTTCTCTGAGCCCTTGTGGGTCCTGTCTTTTAAAACACCTTTTCTGTATACTCCCTAAAGTCCCTGAAACCAAATTCTATGAGACCCTCAAGGATAACTTAACAGGGACCTTCCCTTCCCCTTGGAGGGGCGACTTCTCTCTCTCTCTCTCTCTCTCTCTCTCTCTCTCTCTCTCTCTCTCTCTCCTTATCCTTCTAAAGGACCAGGGCATTTTGGAAACATGAAAGAGAGGGCAACAGGCCACTAGTCTGACTACTGGAGACCAGAGTTGTAAGATGATACTTCTCCATTTGAGGCGACAAAGGTAGTAGGTACCCCTCGTGTGGACAGAATGATAAAGGAGGATCCCCAGTAAGGCTGGCTGAGGCCAGAGGTCATCTAGAGAGGGACATCTCGCTTGAAGGGGCTATATTGTTGGGGCACCAGGTGCCTGCAAAACAGCCCCAAACAGCCCAGACTAGCAGGAACGTCTCTAATTCTTGGTTCATAATTTATCTGTCTCTCCATAGATGGGGAACCAGTCCACAGTTCCTCGAGGTACCCTTTTGGATGATGCATATTCTTCAAGCGGGAGAAATTTGACCAAGTCCTTCAAAATTCATTTATTTTTAAGTATTTTTTAAATTGATTTTAGAGAGAGGAAGGGAGAGGGAGAAAGAGATAGAAACAACAATGATGAGAGAGAACCACTGATTGGTTGCCTACTGTATGCCGCACACTGTGGATGAAGTTTACAACTCGGGCATGTGCCCTGACCAGGAATTTCCAACCATGACCTCCTTGTTTATAGGTCAACGCTCAACCACTGAGCCACGCTGGCTGGGCTCGAGCTTCTTTTGAAACAGCCTGGCCCCATTATAAAGTAGACAATGAGAGGATTGGCTGGTTAATAAGACCATTAATTTGATACTATCTTACAGCTAGACCTGTTTTGCTGTTCCTAAGCTAAGTGAATGCAGGATGAGGCCTCATTAGATCTATGTACTTTAAAAAAATATATATTTTTTATTGATATTTTACAGAGAGGAAGAGAGATGGGTAGAGAGATAAAAACATCGATGAGAGAGAAACATCGATCAGCCGCCTCCTGCACACCCGCTACTGAGGATGCGCCCAAAACCAAGGTGCATGCCTTTGACTGGAATCGAACCTGGGACCTTTCAGTCCACAGGCCAACGCTCTATCCACTGAGCCAAACTGGTTAGGGCTCCATGTGTCTTTTCCATACATGCAAACCCATTATGGTTCTCAGAAATGACTCTCAGCTATATGCTACCTGTAAAATAGGTTTCTGTCATTGCTGCAGATCCTGAAAGAAAAATATACCCAGATGAAAAGAAACATTCCAAAAATGGGTGAAGGACCTTGTCAGTCCCTTGCCAACATTTGCTAACCCTTGAGATGTTAAAAATAACTGTTTTTGTTTTACAAAAAAAGTCTTTACAGGGTCAGGGTGTGGCTCCAGAACAAAAAGTCCACTAAATCCTTTTACCTTCTATAGCCCTACTCTGCTCAGCTCAAAATGCTTGTAGATAATTGGCTTTATGAAACGAATAGCCTTCTAGAGGAAGCTTGAATTTCTTTCCTTGTATCTTTGAGATACAAATACCTGATTTTAAAGAACTCTTATCTGTTCTGGGCCATCTTTTAAGATGCAAGTTTCTGGGAAGTAATCCTTAATGAAAGGAAAAAATCTTTGCTATCTAAGCAGATCAATGTACTTATTTCAACTGTTAAACCACTGATTGCTAGACAAGTCTGAAGTTAACCAATTATTTTTTTAATAGAAAATACACTTGAAGCTGTTGATAAATGTCTTACACTTTATTAGAAGTATATCTTTTAAAAGTGTGTGTTTCTAGAAATTTTGAAATGTACTTGCTAATCTAAAGGATGCTAATTACCTTTTTAAAATTTCAGAACAGCCTTTGTGGTTACTTTATTTACTTATTTTTAAAATTTATTATTATTATTATTATTTTTTTCAGAGAGAAAGGGAGAGGGAGAGAGAGATAGAAACATCAGTGATGAGAGAATCATTGCTTGGCTGCCTCCTGCACACCCCCTCACTGGTGATTGAGCCCACAACCCAGGCATGTGCCCCTGACCAGAATCAAATCTGGGATCTTACAGTCCACAGGCCAATGTTCTATCCACTGGGCCAAACCGGCCAGGGCTAATTACTTACTTTTCATTTTTATTTATTTATTTGTATTTTTTTCATGTCACCAATTTTTAATGGGTTTTTCCTTTACAAACACACCAGAGAATCATGCAATACTGCCAGCATTGGATGCAGTCCTGGGCCACCAATCTGCACACTCCTTTGCAACTGGTCCTGTGATGGCAGAACATTTCATTTCCCCTTTATTGTTTACTATGACCACCGAATTATCTTCAAAATACAGAAACATGCCATCTTTTCTCCAGTATGACTTTCATTGCTGAGTTACCACTGCTGGATGTACCTCCTTTCTGAGCTCCGATTTGTCTTTTTTGACTGTGGCCATCACCATGTCACCCACACAGCTCCGGAAAGGGTAATTACTTACTTTTCAGTTGTCATTAAAAAAAATCAAGGTTTCCAAAGAACTTGTATGCATATATTCATAATCCATGGACACAGAGTATAATGTGGTGAAGGCCTGGGGCAGGGGAAAGGGAGAGAGGGTGCAGGCTACAAGGGATCAATGGGGAAAGAAAGGGGGCACCTATAATGCTTTCAACAACAAAGATTTTTAAAAAAGGAATGAAGAAACGGAGATAACTACATATGCTTCGCTCAACCCTGCTGTAATAAATTTTATTACATTGAAAACAAAAAATAAAACAATAAAAAAGTCAAGGTTTCTAAAAACTAAGAATTCTAACTAATTAAAAAGAAATTGTGTGGTTATAGTAGCAAAAGATATGAGGAATGGAGACATGTTTTGAAGGGAAAAAAGTGAGTTGTTCTACAGCTGGTTATTTCTGAATGGGTGAAAATGTTTGTGAAAGTTGTAGGAAGGTTTGTAAAGAGAAATGTTAACAGGAAATTATCTAACTGAAACAGGCCAGTAAACCAGGATAAACGGAATAGGAAAGGCAGTTAAACAGCAGTCTGCAGCCATCTGGTAAATCCTATCTTCCCTAAACCAAGGACACTCAAGAGTAAATGGTTTTGACGTCTCCTTCCCAGCCAGAGAGTAAAAAGCTTAAATCACCCTATTCTGGGAGACAAAACAGAAATCCAGTTAGTGCTATTTGCCAGCAACACCCAAGAACAGACAGGTTAAGAGAAAAACCTCATTTTGGCACATTAGCATAAAGCTAATCAATATTCTATTGGGATCCTCCCCTAAGATATCCCTTAAATTACTGGCCTTTAAAACCCTAAAACACAGCCCAGCCAGTGTTGCTTGGTAGTTGAGCATTAACCCATGAACCAAGAGGTCACTGGTTCCATTCCCTGACAGGCACATGCACATGTTGTGGGCTTAATCTCCAGTAGGGGGCATGTAAGAGTCAGCTTATCGATGTTTCTATTTCTCTATCCCTCTCTCTTCTATCTCTAAAAATCAATAAAAAACATGCTTAAAAACAACAACGCAAAACCTCTAAAATAAAGGCCCCAGCTCAGGCTCTCCCCTAGAGCAGCATGCCTTAGCTCTTCCTCTTCCTCTTCCTCTTTCTCTTCCCCTTCCCCTGTTCCCTCTCCCCCTTTTTTCTTCCCCTACAGCCATGCATTTTCCAAACTCTAAGGCTTACAACCAGGGCATCAATAGGGAGTAGGTGCTGGTCCCAGGCAAACCCTCCAAAACTGTCCTCAAGGTCTCTTTCCTCTGACTCCTTAGTGAGCCAAAGCAGCCCACCCTGAACCCATCTACTCCACCTAGTCCCTCTCCTGTTACCCTAAGCCCTTCCTGTTTCACTGTCCTCAGCTTTAACAAATGTCTTCTAAAATTCACCTGGACCCCTGTTGTGAAATTTTTCCTGCAGGAAGTCAACCCACATACTACTGGACCCTCTCAGGGCTAAGTCCCCTTTCAGGTAACAGAAAGAGTCACCCCAAGATGTGTCTCAGGGATATGCAAATTACTTTCAGCAAAGGCAGCTTTAGCTTCAGACCTAAGAGAAACTTCTGTCCCCCACCCTTGTCCCCTGCAACTACCTAGAAGAATTTGAATTAGGGGCCTTGACCATAATAAGCCATTACTAGAAATAACCTCTTTTAATCTATCTACAGGACAAAGCACACTTATTTACGAAGCCTTTGCTCTTATCATCCTGAATTGACCTTTTGAAGCCCTCAAGGCACCTCACCTCACTCCCATGCCAGGAGGTCTTATTTTCCTCAATCGCCCTTTATATCTTTAAACCTCTCCTGCATGTGGGTCCTCTGACTCTCTCATGGTTTGTGGGTTCCCATACACATGTTTATATTATATTTGGCTATTTTCTCTTGCTAATCTGCCTCATGTCTCTTTGATTACCAGAGCAGCCAGAAGAACCTTGAGGGTAGAGGAAAGTTTGTTTCTCCCCTACAATTAAGTATGTACACATACACATAAATACAGGTTGGGGCAAAAGTAGGTTTATAGTTGGGAGTGCCAGAAACAGTTAATTCTTGTGTTGTTATTTATTAACTTGCGTATTATTTTCCACACAACTATTATCTTACTTTTGCCCCACCTTGTATATTTGAGAGGGGACAAAATACTTTGCAATTAGATTTATTTATTTACTTACTTAATATGTTTTTATTGATTTTTAGAGAGAGAGAGAGAGAGAGAGGAAAGGGAGAGGGAGGAAACATCACTGAGAGAGAAACATCAATTGGCTACCTCCTGCATGTCCCCACCTAGGGATTGAGCCTGAAACCTGGGCATGTGCCCTGACTGAGAATCAAACCCGGTGACCTCTTTGTTCATGGGTCATGTTCAACCACGCTCACTGGCCGGGCCCAACTGGATTTAAATACTGTTTTAAACTATCTCTCTATATAAAAGCCTAAGTGACCGAATGAGCGAATGACTGGTTGATCGGTCCCTATCATGTGCACTGACCACTAGGGGGCAGAAGCTCAGTGCAGGAGTTGTCCCTTGTTGGTCAGTGTGCTCCCACAACTAACCTCCCTTGGCCAGCCAACCTCCGTGGTCCCTCCCTCCAGACAGCTCTGATCGGTCCTGATGGGGACTGGTGAGACAGCCAGGCTGAGGGACTCCACCTGTGTATGAATTCGTGCACCAGGCCTCTAATCTAATCTAATAAAAGAATAATATGCAAATTAACCATCACTCTAAGACACCTAAGCCACACCCACCAGCCAAGCCATGCCTCCCAGCCAATCAGAGCAACTGTATGCAAATTAACCCAGCCAAGATGGTGGCCGGCAGCCACAGAGCTAAACAGGAGGCTTCCATTGCAACTTCCTGACTAGGCCGGCGGGCCTCTGCTCAAGCAACAATATTTCAATTACAGAACCCACGGAGCTGAAGCAAACAGGAGGCTTCCGTTGCCTGCCTAGGCCTCCTCTCAAGGTAACAAAGTTTCAGTTATAGAAGATAAATAAACCCTAGGAACCTGATTCCAGCCAGTCTTGCTGGGACATTGGGTCAATGGGTGCTGTGGGCAGCCTGAAAACGGCCCTGAGCTCCTCACCCAGGCTGGCCACACCCACATGGGGTGAGGGTTCCCACTGGGGAGGCTTGGCCACCCTGCAAACAGCCCCTCTCACCAGGCATGCCAGCAGGTGGACATCCCCCAAGGGGTCCTAGACTGTGAGAGGGCACAGGCCGGGCTGAGGGACACCCCCCGCCCCCCGAGTGCACAAATTTTTGTGCACTGGGCCCTTAGTAATTAAGAATTGAGAATGTAACATTTAAATTAGAATGTGCTTATTTATTTTTATTTTTCTCTTTTCCCTGAGAGTTGTTTTTATGTAAAATTCTATGGGCCCAACAGGAAAAAATGATTGAAAGATCAACTAAGTAAGCTGTCGGCTCAACTTAAGGAACAACTGTGTGGAGAGGATTCAAGCATCTGGCTGACAGTTGGACTAGACGAACTCTGAATTTTGCAACACCAGAGTGACTAATATAAGGGGGCTTGGGGAAAGTAGAATGGAAAGTTTGGTTTCAACCTTGTTTTTCTATCTTGGGTCCCAAGTTGTGGGTATGTAGGCGTGTCAGGGGAAGCGTAAGGGAGCAGTTTTTCGTCAAAGAAGCGTGCCAAGCTCAGGAATCTTTTCTTCCTCTTTTCTCCTTCCTCTTCTCTCTTTTCCTCTTTCTTTTACTTTGACATTGAATGAATAACTTTTCTCAATTTCCTGAGCCTCCTCTTTCTTGAATTTCCATATAAAATAACTTGGGCTCACTTCCCGAATAATAGGAGGGAGTTCACTGCCAGACACACAAATCTGTCTTCTCTTTTCCAATCAATCTGAAAATAAAAAGTCTTTGTAAAGACAGTGACTAGTTTCCACACCACTTTAGCTTTGAAGCTTACGTCAGAATTTATTTCCACTTTCTAAGTTCTGCATTTTGTTTATTCCGTCATCTCACTAAGTTTTTTAGAATGATATACCGGTAGCCCATAATTCTACTTTTGCCCAACCCTATATTCAAAGGCTACTCCTGTGTAAAATCCACCACTTTCATTGCTATGGTAACCACTCTTCCCACAATGGCCAGATGTTCACTTGGTGAAGACAGTGGGCATAAGTGCTGAAACATTGGGCTTGATAGTACGTATGCTCTGTGCCCAGTAACCAAAATACATTGCTTTTCACTCATACACAGGGGTTGTCACAAATCAAGAAACAGCAGAAGAGAGCCAAGGAATTCTTTGCTTCCCCAATCTCCTCACCATTCAAACCTCGTCACCCAACTCCCTGATCCTGGTTAGCTTGGTTTTGGGACCACACTGTAAATTAGCTGCAGAAGAGACCAGGCACATGACTTCCGATGCCCTTTCCTTGCACCTGTGAGCTCCTCTGACCCTCACATTATCATCATGGTGTTTTCAGTGAGGATCTAGCCACACGGGGGGCAGGACACCACACTACATAGAATGACATAGAGAATGAATTTTTTTCTTGCATGAGATAACTTTCATTTGTTATCACAGTTGTCAAAGCAGATGAAAATAAAGCTGCCTCTGAGTCACAGACTCCTCAATTGCACATCCTCTCTTCTACATGTTCCAGATGTAATTTCTCCAAAGATTTTTTGGAAAACTGACTTTTTTTGTGTCTCTCAGCAACATTATTTTGGTCTCAGGCCAGAAAAGCATAGTTTAGCTCTAATTTAAGTTAGTATTTATTGAACTCTTTTTCCTTATTATTTTCTTCTGGGATTCTTTACATGTCCATTTCTAATGCCTTTGCCAAGAAGTTTCAGATAATAGAAACCAATCCAAAAATTAATAGTACGTAAAAGATATTTACTTTTCCAAGAAGTGAAGCAAATCAGTATGAAAAATGAGAAAGTGCCGTTTCCCCTCAACTTTTATGTCTCCACCATCGCAAGGAGCTCCCCTCGTAATCAAGTTCTCTTCTTTCTTCCAGAAAGAAGTTTATTACAAGGAGCCTAGTTAACTGCCTCAGGGAGTTGATGGAAGTCCCATCTCTTTGAGTCATGGCGCGTAACTCAGTGAGAGTCACTTACACACAGAGCCTCAGTGAGGGTGATCTCACTATTTCATACCTCATGTCTGCCCTTTGGTTTACGTAGGAAGGCTGCTTTCCCTGATGAACAAAGTCCCGTCTGAGACAAAGTTGATCTTGCGTTTTTATGTGCCACCCCTCCCAGTTAGACATGAATCACACCCTTCATATTGAGGCCTGTGGTACTTGTTAAATAGCTCAACCAGTGAATGAGGCTCCTACTCCAGACTGTTACTGGCATTTGTGATTTGACATCTATGACATAACCAGTAGTGAGTGCACTTTAAGTGAAACCCTCAGTCAGCAGTACAACATCCTGGGAGGAGACGCGACCACTACCTCAAGCATATGGGTCCTGTTGCTCTTCCGCCTTCCAGACAATGGCAAGGAGATACTATGATCCCAGGGATGAAAAACGATGAGCTCTCCTAAAGTAACCCTCTCACTGGAATACCTAGGTAACATCAACATTCATCTGTAGTAGTTCACTTTGGGATGAGGTATAAACTCTTCGTCCTTCATAGAGATGCTATAAGGCCTTATTAAAAATGTTTGGAAGAGGGGAAGGCAGGGGAGGGTGAAGGGGGGCGGGTAAGAGATCAGCCAAAGGAATTGTATGCATGTATATAAGCATAACAAAACGACACAGACACTAGGGGATAAGGGCATGTGCTGGGGGATGGCAGTGGCTAGGGAGAAGTCAATGGGGGGAAAAGGAGAGGTATGTAATACTTTAAACAATAAAGAATTTGCCCTGGCTGGTTTGGCTAAGTGGATAGAACATCAGCCTGTGGAGTAAAGGGTCCCGGGTTCAAATCCAGTCAAGGGCACATGCCCTGGTTGCAAACGGGATCTCTAGTGGGGGACATGTGGGAGGGAGCCGATCAATGATTCTCTCTCATCACTGATGTTTCTATCTTTCTCTCCCTCTCCCTTCCTCTCTGAAATCAATACAAATATATTTTTAAAAAATAAAGAATTATAAGGAAAGTTTGGATCCCCCAAGATGCCTTGGCCTGGATGCTCATTTGTTTGGAGCTTTGTCCCCACACATTGAAGGATCACGGGTTCTATTCTCAGTCAGGGAACATATCTAGGTTGTGGCTCCATCCCCTGTCAGGGTGCATGCAGGGGGCAATCAATCGATGTTGCTCTCTCACATCAATGTGTTTTCTTTCTTTCTTTCTCCCCTTGTCTCTCTCTAAAAAAAAAAAAATAATTAAAAACAAAAAGTTTGGATCCCCCAAGAAGTCCTACTACACTCAAGCTTACCTGGAGATTTGGGTAAGAATAGGACTGATGGGCTTCATTATTCATAAAATCAAGAGTGCTGATAAAAGAAGTAAAGCTTTGAAAGCTTCAAGTTCTAGGCCTGCTCATAGTCATCATTAACCAGCTTTAACTTGGAGTGCACATCAGATGAAATGTCAGTCTGGCTGCAAATTTAAGCAACATGGACTCTCACTGCATAAGTGCTGTTTCCTTCATGTCATTAGTAAATGTACCTGTAAGATGCAAAGATTTTAAAGTTCTTTAGAAGTCTATACATGGCTTAGGAGAAAAGTGAGATACCTGAAATTTTATGCCCAATTTTGTGTAGCTGTGGGTATTTCTGGGAAGAGTATACCTCGCTCTTGACAGAGCTTCAAAGATGCATGCTACTTCCTCACTCTCTAAATGATTTGAAATGACTATGTTATGATGTATATAGTTTCCAGTTATTCAATCAATCAATTTTCATTCATTTATTCATGAATAAATATAAGATAAGTGACTGCCTAGAAAGGTACTACTGTTGACATTTAGGGAGAGACCAAGAAACAGTATAACTCTTGATTTGGAAAAGATTCACATTTTCTTGGGATGAATTCCACAATAGTATTAGAAAAGATGAGCAATGCAAGCTTGTAAATATGCCTAGTACATGGTCTGAGCAACATCTAAAATAATTCAGAGTGGGGAAGGATCACTGCTTCTGAGGTTGTTGGACAAGGAGCTTAAGTTGAGCCTGGAGCTGCATCAGCAAAGCCTGACGTTGGTGTTCACCAGTATGCCCTGGGTGTTCATTCCCCATATTAAATAACAACATACTTTTGTGCCGATTGGTTGCAGTCTTTCCCTACACCCACTGCGGTGCCTTCACTGCCCTGGCCGTACTTGCTCCTCCATCAGGAATTCCCAACATTCACCAACACTCACGCCTCCCTATATCCACCCCCCACACACCCCACCACAGCCTTCCCAGGATCCAGTTACTGTAGGATTCATGCCTGGCCCAGGAAGGATTCCCTAGGACGCCCCTCCAACACCCTTGGCTGGAGCCTCCCTGATGATTCAGTGTCCGTACTGATCAGCTCATACTTTAGGTATCAGCACTGCATTTAAAGCACGGTGTATGTGTTGTTGGAAGTTCACTTGTATAACTGTGGGATGGAAATAATAGCAAGGAGAGGAAACCATCCCAGAAAAGAAAATGATGAGGGTGAGAGGAGCCCAGTTTGTTGATAAGATCATTCTGCACAATGGAATACTACCTATAATAATCTATAATAATAAAAGGGTAATATGCTGATTAGACTGGACGTCTTCCAGATGTCATTCTGGACGTCATTCCTGATAAAGCTGGGGCTGGAGGGAAGCCAGCCCGGCTCCATGTGCCTGTGGGTGACCTGGGGGAAGCCAGCCGGGGTTCCAGGTGCCTGCTGGCAGCCAGAGGAGGGAAGCCTGGGTCCTGGTTACTGGAAGGAAGCCAGTGTTGGCAGCCGGGGAAAGGAGGGCCTACTCTTGCACAAATTTTTGTGCAAGAAGCCTCTAGTGCTGCTATAATAAGGTGACCAGACATCCCGCTTTTGGCGGGACAGTCCCAATTTTTAACAATTTGTCCCGCGGCATTTTTAAAAAGCCCCAATTTTTGGAAACAGACATATGTACTACTCTTTGTAATATTTTATGTAACAACAACAACAAAAAAGAACCCCCCCACCTCTCCACCCCCCAGGTCAGTGGTGTCCCGCTTTACCAATGTTAAAATCTGGTCACTTTATGCTATAAAAAAGAAGGAACTTTTACCATTTGCAACAGCATGAATGGAACTGGAGAGCATTATGCTAAGCAAAATCAGCCAGTCAGAGAAAGATAAATATCACATGACCTCAGTCATATGTGGGATGTAATGATCAACATAAACTGATGAACAAAAATGGATCCAGAAACAAGGTGACACTGAGCAGACCCTCCAACCTCGGGGAGAAGGCAGGGGATGGGAATGGGGGCGGGGGGTGATAGGGGGAAGGTGGTTAGAGATCAACCAAAGGACTTGTATACATGCATATTAGCAAGACCAATTGACACAGACACTGGGGCAGTGGGGGCTTGCCCTTGGGGGTGGGAGTGGCCAGGGGGGATTAATTGGAGGAATAAGGAGATATGTAATACTTTAAACAATAAAATAAAATAAAATAAAGACTTCTGGAGCGGGATAGCTGACTAGCTTAGCTGGATACAATCAAGGGGATTCTGGATAATAAAGTTCAAAAGACAAGCTGCTGCCAGCCTATTGTGGAAATAGTTTGGGACTGGAACCATGGGAAGGGTAGGCCTTGCAATCTGGAGTTTGGGCCACAGATAATCTTAGATGTCATTTGCGAGTGCTTAGGCACTCTTGTAAGAATAATCTTGCAGGGGTGTGTAGCATAAAAGGAAAGGGGAGTCATTAGCAGGATAAATTCCAGATATAAATTGGCCATCATGAAAAGTCCTGTGGAAATGAAACCATTAACTATGAATTTTAATGCACGAAGGTGTGGAGGGAAAGAGAGCCGGGCTTTGACACATGAATAAAACTGGGTAGAATATTTGAAACCTGGGCCATGTGGTCACACTGTCCCTAGGAGGAGAACAGAACATGTTAGTGGCCATAAAAGGCAGGTCTATGAAGAGCATGGAACATTGCATTACTCCTTGGGGTAACTTCAGGGCAGTGTGATGGCGACTAACCACAAAAAGGCCACTGAACAATTACCTTTCCCTTTAAGTGAAGTTCATGAAATAACATAACAAAAATAGTTAGGAAAGAGAGAAAGGAGAGAGAGAGAGAGAGAGAGAGAGAGAGAGAGAGAGAGAGAGAGAGAGAGGGAATGAGAGGGAGAAAGAGAATGAGAGGGAGAGGAAGAGGAAGAGAGGGAGAGGGAGAGAGAGAACAAAAGAATATGAATGAATCTTGGACTTATTATTTGGCTGACTTATTCTTACTTGTTCTATGCAATTCTAGACTAGCAATGTAGCAAGTCTTGGCAGTCTAAAAACCCTCCCTAACGAGCATTGCACCATTCCAGGGAACACCAGGGCGTTGTACAGTACACATCAGCGTGGTTATGTTATGGGGGAGGGTGCCTTCTGTGTCCCCATTTGTTTCTGGTGGAAGTGGAGCTCTTTGGGTGCCGCAAGAACAAGAATTTCCTCAGGCCCCCATGGGAGGGTGAGGTTTCGTGGGAAGCTTTATTGATGATGTAACATTAAGGGAGTTCCCTTCCAATGTCCCATCTCCCTCTGTCTCACCACGGAAAAAATCCAGCTGGCACAGCAGGCGTGATTGAGTGGTGGAGCATCAATCTATGAGCCAGGAGGTCACGGTTTGATTCCTGATTGGGGCACATGCCCAAGTTGTGGGCTTGATCCCCACTGGGGGGCATGCAGAAGGCGGCTGATCAATGATTCTCTCTCCCTCTCCCTTCCACTCTGAAATCAATAAAAATATATTTAAAAAAAGAGAAGTCCAGCTGTGTTTTCAGCAGGACCAAGATCAAAGCCACTTCCCAGAGTCTTCACTCCATATTAAAGCACAGTCCAGGCTAGCATCTGGCTCACTTAGCTTGTGTTCCCAGCTGCAGTGCGTTGTGTGTCATATGACGGGTTAGCAGGTGTTACAGAGAAAGCAAGCAAGTGCAGGGAAGCAGGAACAGAGCAAGATGAACAAAAGGGTGAGAATTCTTTGTCTTGGGGTTAACTAATTAAGCCTTCAGATTTCACATGCTTGCATTGCTCTGCCCCCCAGCCACTGAGCTTTGTTCCCAGGTTAGACTGACAAGCAAGCACCTTCCCTACAGCATCCCAGCTTTCCCTCTTTCTTTGATCCATTTCCCCAGTGATTTGCAGGGAATCGACCAGTGATTCCCTGGGGAGTGTGAAGTTGCAGCTTCCTGGGGAAGCTTCCCAGATGACCATGCTTATGAATCTAGTCTCCCCTTTGCTTTCTTCCTATTATTAATAACAACTAGCTAGTTATGATGGTAACAGTTACGTGCAATTGCTTTGGTGACGCCATGAGATTTTAACTTTTATTTAACTTATCTAGCTATTGTCTCCTATTTCAAATCACTCCCAAAACTCAACTCTTCTCATTAAAGCTTAAGACCAGAAGACAATATTCAGTAATGTTATTTTACTTTGAATTTACTATTCAAAAAGCATTTTCTATGTACATTAGCTCATCTAATGCTCACAAAATACCTTATCATTATTAAGTAAATATTATTATCTTCATTTTATATTTAAGGAAACTCAGAAACTGAGCTTCAGAAAGTTAAAGGGAAGTATGATCAGAACTCACATTTTTTGTGTGTACACCTATTAGGTGCCAGACCCCATTACATATGCCCAAGTTTGTAGGGGTCAGAACAGGCTTAACCCAGCTGTCCCGGTCATTTTAAGGTGTTGCAATATCCAAACCAAGCCAACCTACCAGCCGTTGTTCACCCACCTGAGACAACTTTGCTTTGAGTATTGGTACCAAAATTAGAGTTTTTAGTCTTCAAATGGTTGGAAAACAGCTGAGGTCATCCTCCCAAAAGCCAATAATGTTTCCAGTCCAATTCATAAAATCACTAAGTAATAAGATCTGAAGGATACTTTTTCTGTTTTATTTTTATTGGGAATAAGCCCTGTTTTTATTTATAATTTATCTGGAGGAGTTGAAGCACTGAGCGAGACAAATTACCCTTGGCTTGATGTATTCAATATAATCAAACTGCCCCATGCAGATATTATGTTATTAAAATGAGCACTGCTGTATGAGATCATTCTATCTTGTTACATTGTACCCAGGGCAAGCTATTTAAAATAAACTGAAATAAATACTTAATGAAAGAGAAAAGAATATTCCTTTCAAGTTTCCCAGATATACTTGTTTTGTTCTCTTTTTTTTTTTCTTAGCTTCTCCTTGTTTCCTCTTTCTACCTTTTTTACATTATTTTGACCCAATTCACCCTCATGGTTTATTCCTCCCTTTCCATTTCAGAGCTGCTGTAATGGTAGCCTAGCTGCAGACAAGGGACCATTGTTCTGTGTTGGAGATGGCATGGAAGACAGGACGAGCTGTTGCTCTTTCTACGGAGGACACCTATAAATGTCTTGTCTTCCATCCAGGGACGCACCCACCAGACTGGCAAACAGGAAGAGGCCCCCGTGTTCCCTGACTGATCCAGGACAGAGAGAGCTACGCCTTACACAGTACCTGTCCATTGGAATGACCATTTCTGGCCACTCTCTGCTATTTTAGTGAACTGGTCAGTCTATAGCCTTGCCACTTAAAGTTGACTGAGGGACCAGCGCCATCAGCATCACTTAGCTACATCTGAAATGCAGAACCTCCACCCTGAACCTCGGAATCAGGATCTGCCATGTTAACACGATCCCCAGCTGGTTCATTTGGATTTGAGAAGTACTGGTTTACAAGATGTCCTTTCTCCACAAACCCCTTTTCTCTTTCTTGTAACTGTGGCACACGGTGCAATGGAAATCAACAGAATTATATACTATAGTGAGATACATCTTAGTAGAAATTATGTCCCTACATAGCGAGGAGGAAACTGGTCTTGCAAGGCATGTCAGGCCATAAAAACTGTGAACAATGCACTGCCCTGGGGGGGGGGGGGAACTGGGCGCGGGGAGGGGAAGGGGGAGGTCGTTATCGCTGACCCCAGGACAGATCATTGGATGTGGCCTGGGGACCCCCAATACCTGGGAGCCTTCCTGTAAGAAGCCCACGAAAGGGGACAGAACCATATCTGCAAGACAAAGACCCCAGAAGGTTATAAAAAGCGAAGCCCTCTTTGTGTTTCTTCACTCTGATTTGGAAATTATCCCCGGAGTCCACTAGTCACTAGTGTTACTAAATGGGGTCCCTCCCTTTTTCTAGGAAGTGTGCTTGGTATTTCTTTGGTCTTCTGCAACATTAGAACTAGGTTCCCTAAGACCAAGAGAAAACAAACTTAACTTCAAACAAAAAGGTGAGCTTTTTTTTTGCCTGATATGGTTTTAATACTCTGAGATCAGGGAACTTCCTTGTCGCAGTGATTTGACTCCTCTTGTAGAGAACTAGTCAAACCAGGGAAATAATCACAATTCAAGCTCCAGAGAAACAAGATGGCGGCATAGGGTAGACACCGTATATGCAGCTGTGAACAACTATTTCAGAAAAACCACGAAAAGAACACACGGACACCACTCGCACCCACAGGACGACTGGCTGAGTGAAAATCCTACAACCAGTGAAGAGTCTGAGACTCAGAGGAGCGGCGGAAGCAAAGTACAGAGGTACGGAGGCGCGCGCACGGGCTCGGGGAAGGGCTGACGCCGGGGGAAGCGATTCTTTTCCAAAACGGAGAGAGCCACAAGTCCTCAGCAGCTCCGAACTCCAGTTCCAAGCGAGTTTCTAAGGACCCAGACACCCAGAGACTAGCACCAGGAGGAAATCCAAAA
>PVJC01009749.1:0-17576 GCA_004026665.1 Murina feae
GTAGCGGACCCTGGACAGGTGTTTCTGGACACTCTGCAGAGGCCCCCAGGGCAGAGCCAGGCAGTGGACCCAGGACAGGCGTTCCTGGATGTCCCGCAGAGGCCCCAGGGGGCAAAGCCAGGCAGCAGACCCAGGACGGCTGCTCCTGCACACCCTGCACAGGCCCCGTGCTCCTGCATGCCCCGGGGAGGCCCCCAGGGGGTGGAGCCAGGCAGTGGACCCAGGACAGGAGCTCCTGGATACTCCTCGGAGGCTCCCGGGGGCAGAGCTAGGCAGCAGACCCAGGACAGCTGCTCCTGGACGCCCCAAGGAGGCCCCAGGCCAGACCCCCCCTCCCACTGAGCTGACACACCTGGCACAGCTATGCCGGCTGGCCGTGGAGGCTCCCAGTGCAGAGCCGCCCTGCCAGCCTCCATCTTGGCTGGGTTAATTTGCATACAGCCACTCTGATTGGCTGGTAGTAACGGTCAATTTGCATGTTTCTTTTTTATTATATTAGATAAATAAATCCCAGATACCTTCGTCCAGCCAGCCTTGCTAGAGGCTGTGCCCAGACTGCAAACAGCTATCAGCCCCGCACCCAGGCTGGCCAGGCACCCCAACAGAACCCCTTACCCCAAAGGGGCTGTAGCCAGCCTGCAAACAGCCATCAGCCCCTCACCCAGGCTGGCCAGGCACCCCAGCAGTACCACTTCTCTGAAGAAAGTGTGGCCAGCCTGAAAACGGCATGCAGCCCCTCACCCATGCTGGCCAGGCACCCCAGAGGGACCCCCACCCTGATCTGAGACACCCTTCAGGGCAAACCAGCCAGCCCCCACCCATGCAGCAGGCCTCTATCCTATATAATGAAAGGGTAATATGCAGCTTGACCCTAACAGCAGAACCACTGAGAATGGCTGGTCACTATGACACACACTGACCACCAGGGGGCAGACGCTCAATGCAGGAGCTGCCCCTGGTGGTCAGTGCACTCCTACAGGGGGAGTTAGCTGCTCAGCCACAAGCCAGGCTGATGGCTGCCAGTACAGTGGTGGTGGTGGGAGCCTCTCCTTGCTCCTCAGCAGCGCTAAGAATGTCCAACTGCAGCTTAGGCCTGCTCCCCACTGGCAAGTGGACATCCCCCGAGGGCACCCAGGCTGCAAGAGGGATGTCTGACTTTCAGCTTAGGCCTGATTCCCCAGGGAGCGGGCGTAAGCCAGCAGGTAGACATCCCTCAAGGGGTCCCAGACTGCGATAGGGCACAGGCCAGGCTGAGGGACCCCCCCGAGTGCACAAATTTTTTTGTGCACCAGGCCTGTAGTATACATATATATCTTAAATACGTTGCACTATCTCAACAAAATCTTCAGTATAAAAACTATTTTGTGTATACACATATGTGTGTGTGTATGTGTGTGTCTTAAATATGTTGCACTGTCTCAACTAAGTCTTCAGTCTAAAAATTATTTTGTGTTAGAAAGATCAGGGCTCTCAGGAGCATTGGAGAGTGTTCGCATCAGTGTGCTCCTATCTGAAAAGCCCCAGACTTTCTGAGGCCCGGTTTCTGCCAGTCTGGCTTGTCTGCAAGTGCTATATTCTTTCACCTAATTTGGTTTTTCTCAGAGCATTTGAAGAACTATTCATTAGAATTACTTTTACTACTAATGATAGAATTTCTAAATTAGTTCTATTTCAGCAAACACTAATGTGGTACCTAAATTTCACCATTTGCAGTTAGATTTATTTTTTGAAATAGTCAAAAGTCATTTGGATATTCTTCCAATGAAGGAAGAAGTGCTCAAGATGGGCATTGCTATTTCAGAAAATACCAGTGATTGAGATTTGATTCATAGGCTGTCACTGAAAGTAATTCCAAAAGAAAAGATGCAGAATATTTTAAATCCTGGCAGAAGTACTATAATAAGTTTATACATATCTTAAATATATATAAACTTATTTGGGGGCCACTGTGAAGGACAGGATCGGTTTGTATGTACAAACAATAGTACATTTGTTCTAAATGACTCATCTTCTTAAACAATGTAGTTATTGTCATTATGTCAACTATTGTATATCCTTAGATATGCAAGAATTTTTGTTTCAAGAATTCATAGAAATTAAGAAAAACAATATAACATCTACAAAATTACAGGCCAAAAGTAGAATATATATGAACACCAGAGGACTTAGTATATCTTCCCTTTTCCTCACCTTTGTCCAGGGTCTCCTGGTCCCTTATTTCATGTTGACAGAGATTGCTGAGGGGCCAGCTCCTGTTCAGCAGGAACAAGACGTTCTAGCAGTGTAGATGGCTTAATAACCAGCCAGCATAGTGGTCAGAGAAACTGTATCCTGTGGTAGAATTTATAGTTTTTTTCATTTCTTTTATCTTTTTTCAGTTAGGCTTTAAAAAACAGATCCTTGCCCTGACTGGTTTGGCTCAGTGGATAGGGCGTCGGCCTGTGGACTGAAGGGTCCCAGGTTCGATTCTGATCAAGGGGCATGTACCTTGGTTACGGGCTCATCCCCAGTAGGAGGTGTGCAGGAGGCAGCTGATCGATGTTTCTCTCTCATCGATGTTTCTAACTCTCTATCCCTCTCCCTTCCTCTCTGTAAAAAATCAATAAAATATATATTTTTTAAAAATAAAAAACAGATCCTTGCTGCTGTGTTTTGTTCATTCAGATGATGAACATATGCAGCGTAAGGAGACTTTCTCCTAGAGCATGAAAGGGGATGCTTGTGGCCAGCCTGGGCACTCTGACCCTCAGGAAACCACGAGACTCTTCCACTGGGAAAGGAGCCCTGAAACAGGATGTTTGCTGTTGTGAAAACGAGGGAGAGGATAAAGTGAAAGCTAGGGATAATTCTATTTTAAAAACTAGGAATATGAAGATTATTTTTGTGAAGGCCATGACAAATCAGAGAATTGAATTAATATTAAGACTTAAAAGTTTTATAATAAACATCTAATCTCTAGAGAAAAATTCCTTCTCGCCTATTAAAAGTAATTTTTACTCATAAAACATTAAATATATTATTGAGGCATCAGTGTTATTACATTTTTATTTTTAATGTAATTTAAGTTAGTTGAATGGTATCTACATTTAAAATGTAGATACCATTCAACTAATTAACTTAATTTAAACAATTATTTTCTGTTTTATTTCATTGGCTTTAAAAAAATCAGATACCATGCCTTTTGGCTACAGTTTTGATTTCTGAGTTTCTGAAGTGCTAGACTTGAGAATCTACTCTATAAAAGCGAAATATTAAAATTAACCGTTTCTCCGAGACAGGGCAAGCCACGCCCACCAGCCAATCAGAGCGGCTGTATGCAAATTAGCCCAGCCAACATGGCGGCCGCCACTCACGGACCAGAGTAAACAGTCCTTTCCATTGCGGCAGGAGCGAAAGTGAAGCTGCGCCCGCTCAGCTCAGCTCCAATTAAACTGCCTCTAGCAAAACACAGATTTGAAACATTTGAAACAATGTAACAATCATAGAATCCTCCGGAGCTGAAGGAAAGAGCAACTGCGGCCTAACCAGTAAATGTAACAGTTGTTTCATTATAGACGCTGCGAGGTGAAGCAAAGAGGAGGCTTCAGTTAGTTAGAAGGCCGCCTTAAAGGAACAGTGTATCAATTATAGAAGATAACCCCAGGCCTTCAAGGAACAGTATCAATTATAGGAGAAAAAACTCCAGAAACCTGCGTCCAGCCGGTCTTGCTGAGACGTTGGGTCAATGGAAGCTGTGGGCAGCCTTAAAGCCCCTCACCCAGGCTGGTCAGGCACGCCAGCAGGTGGGCATCCCCTGAGGGGTCCCAGACTGCGAGAGGGCACAGACCGGGCTGAGGGACCTCCCGAGTGCACAGAGCGGCTGCAGGGTGGGACAGCGCAGGATCCAGGACCCGTGATGGGAAAGAGGCGGCAGGGTTGGAGGGCACTGGGAAGCGGGTAAGAGGCGGCGGGGGGGGTCTCGGCCTGCTTGGTGGCTGCCCAGGCCCTTTGCGGAGCACTGGGAAGCAGGAAAGCAAGGCTGCAGGGGCCGGGGTCCTGCTTGGCAGCTCCCCAGACCCCTTGGCGGCACCGGGAAGTGGGAAAAGAAGGCAGCAGGGGACGGGTGAGTGGGAAAGAGTTGGCGGCCTGCTTGGTGGCTTCCCAGGTCCCTTCCAAGGATCAGGGAGCAGGAAAAGGCTGGCCTGACCACAAGGCAGGATTTTCCCTGCTTTCTGGTGGCTGGAGGAAGATGGGCAGTAGGCAAGCTTGGGAGGCAGGCCACACCCAGCCCTGGCCACACTCAAAAAAGAGAACAACATGCAGGGGAGGGCAAGAGTCTGAGAGATCAACATAGAGGGGATGCCTGCTCCAAGCCTTGATGGTGTGCCTGGGGGCAGGTCCCCAGCAGGTAGACACACACAGGAGTACTGCTCCAAGCCTCAGATGCGGCTGGGGGCAGGTCCCCAGTGGCGACACACACACACACACACACACGCACACACACACTCAAAAGGCGCCTGGCAGACTGGGGCCATCATAGGATATCCACTGAGGGGTCCCATACTGTCAGAGGGCACAGGCCGGGCTGAGGGACTCCCTCCACTCCGAGTGCACAAATTTTTGTGCACCGGGCCCCTAGTAGTTTATAAATTTAAAAAATACTGCTTAAAACAAATGAAAAATCTTATACAGTGTCTTCAGTATTTGAAATTTATGAGCTAATTGGTTTTCTTGATTGTGTTAATTACATATTTTCTCTAATTTCTAATTACTGAAAAGAACTTAATATTTCTCTGCATTTTATTAAAAACTCATAGTCGCATGTTGATATTCTGGAGGGGCAGTATTTTTATATCACAGTTAAAATGTATAAACTGGGTTTATCTGGATTCTCAAGTTATAATTACAAATTTTTGCTTTCTTACAAAAAAAAAATTGACAGAGGATGTGATAGACCTAATAAAGTGAATAGAGATAGGCTTGAATACTGTCATTAAATGGACTGAAAAGTGTGTTGTTTTCACATGCTTTAGTAAAGAAGCAATAAAGTTAATAAGGTATATTGTCGTAAACAATTCTTAATGAATAGTTTATTAGGTATCTTTTATTTCTAGGGAAATAATCTATTTTTCAATATTAGACCTCAGATACAAATATTTTCTTAGAAAAATGTCTAATCTTGCATTTTTTAAAAATAAAAAATATTTTTTATTAAGTATGTGCTTAAACATGTAATTTTGGAACTTTTCAATGTTAGAACAATATATATGTTTTCCTCCCCATCCCTCAAGCTATTTTACTATCTTTCCCTTATTTTCAAAAAGATTTTTTCTGTTTTTTGGAGAAGGAATTCATGTATGACAGGAATTCACATAAGTATCCTGTATGTACAAATGTTGAGACATGGGACATGGAAAGCAAAAAATGAATAAAACTTTCTAGCAAGGATCTTTGAACATTATGAAATTTAATAATATCAGAGTAGTATTTACTTTTTAACTTGTTTTTAAATGGTGTCCTAGATCAGTACTGATCAAGGGGCAGAACTAATAACTGTCTCCTTCTTTCTTCTAACTTTCGGGGGGAGAAAAGAGCCCTTATGTTACTATCAATTCCTGTATGTGACTGAAAAATCCTAACAGTGGGTTGTTCGTTTCCACTTAGCATGGGCACGTATCAGGAAGCTACGTGACATCAAGGAGGAGTCAATATAACAAAAAATTTAAAAGTAAAGAATATGGTGAGTACAGTACCTACAGTGATGACAACTTCGGTAACTACAGTGATGACAACTTCGGTAACTACAGCCAGGAAACAGAAGAAGATTTTGACAGTCAGCTCAAACATTACAGACAAGCTAAAGAACCTTCCAGTATTGCTTTAGGATCATCATTTTTTAAAGAACCAGGAAAAAAACAAAGAATGAAAGGAATTCAGCAAGGTAAGTTTTAAATTGTCAATCTGTTTTTGAATATAAGAACCTTATTAAAATAGGTAGCTACGGAGTAAAAACTTAATTTCTTAGTCCTTTCCAAGATCAGTTTATTCATTTTTGTTTATTTTGTAGTACTTGAGGACAAAAATCTATAAATATTTCAATGTGTATGAAATCTTAATATTTGAATTATAAGTATACCCTAATATTTTAAAAGTATGTCAAAGTATAAAACAATTTTCCTGTTATGTTTTTCCCTGAAATATATTACTATACTGATAAAAAAATAACCTACCTTTTCCCATTGTCTCTGATGCTCTAAGTACTTATATAGTTTAGACTAGTAAAGACAGAGTTCTTGGAAGCTATCCTTTCTTTGTTTATCCTCACCCGAGGATATTTTTTCCATTGATTTTTAGAGAGAGTGTAAGGGAGTGGGAGAGAGAGCAAAAGAGAAGAAACATCAGTGTGAGAGAGATACATCAATTGCTTGCCTCCCAAGTGCACACCATCCAGGCCAGGAATTGAACCTGCAACTGAGGTACGTGCCCTTGGCTGAAATTGAACCCACGACCCTACACTTAACCACAGAGCCAAACTGGCTAGGGCTGGGAAGCTAGGCTTTAAAATGTGGTTACCTTTGCTATGCAAGTGTACTTAGGACTATGGACATATATCAAGATTGGAAATAAGAACCTAATCCAAAGAAATTTCTACAGTCATCACCTATTCATCTGCTATATTGAGACACATGGTCCCTGGAAAGATCAGGGCAAGTTACCATAGAAACTGTGGGCCCCATAAAGGTTGAAGCAAGCTTAAGAAATGTTCAGTCGATGTGTGCGACTCAATAAAACTGGAGCAAGATGAGGCTGAGGTTAAATAGTGGGCACCCAAACTCTGTATATCTGTCCTTTAATTATTGTTGAGGAAAACAGTTAGTTACAAGTAAATTTGGTTATTTCTATGGCTTTTTTAATTTCTTAGCAAAATTCCTTTGAAAAATATGAAACTAGGCTTTGCTGAACTAAGGAGAAAGGGATCTGTCTATGCATCTGCTACTGTTATTATAGTCAAACAGTGGTGTGGAGATAACGCCACATGGAAGTAGCTGGAATGTGGAGGCCTCTCCATCCCTTACCCTGAGGTTTTCCATCAGCCCTTTCTATTTGTGCTGTTAATGAACTGAGTGATACATTTATTTTTGACATTTTTTTTCTCCTGGATTATGGGAGGAATATAGGGCCAAATGCAGAAAACTTTTCCTATGTGTAAACAAGATAACCCAGCAAAGATCAAAGATAAAATAATTTTAATCCCTACTTCCAGAGATAATTACTTGAACATTTTTGGTGTACTGTACATTCTTTTAGAATGTTTCTGACCATTATTCTTGAAAACTATACTGTGGTAATTTATTCCCCACCCCCCTTAACTTCTTATGTTAATGAGTAGCTTTTAATGCCAGCATTCTATTCAAAGTAGATACACCATAATTTGTCTAACATGTTGTTAGGTTTGTTTGATGGTAATTGTTTGAGATTTAAGTTGCACCCAGTTTTTTAACATTCTGTGATTAATCTTGCATATTTATACATATATCAGAAACATCTTGGCAAACATATTTCTTAGGAATAAATCCTGAAATGTAGAATTGAGTCAAAAGACATAGCTATACATTTGAAGATTTTTGGTTCATATAGCAAGGTGATATCCAAAAAAGTGATGTGCCTGTTTAAAAAAGTGCTGATCCCTGCTAGTGTGTGAAAATGCCAAACTCTCCAAGTCCCTACACACAATATTCTTTGAGGTGAAAGTTGGTACGTTACCTTTTTAATTTTAATTTCTTTTAATGAGATAAAACTTTTTTTCACATATTTATTGGCTATTTTGTAGGTTTAAGGTCATTAGAAAATGTATTAGTTCAATATGACTTAGGTAAAATAAGAAATCATTTTGTATTTTAACTTCCTACCCTAATAAAATACTTTTTGCTATTTGGCTATCTTTTTAGATGCTTTTAAATAGCAAGTTTTTCAAAAGTAAAAGACAAGTCACCCAGCTGGTGTGGCTCAGTGGTTGAGTGTCGACCTATGAACCAGGAGGTCACAATTCGAATCCAGGGCATATGACCAGGTTGTGGGCTCAATCCCTAGTGTGAGGTGTATAGGAAGTCATCGCTCAGTGATTCTCTCTCATCATTGATGTTTCCATCTCTCTCTCCTTCTCCCTCTCCCTTGCTCTTTGAAATCAATAAAAAAATACATATTTCAAAAAAGTAAAAGACAGATACAAGTTTTACTTGGAGATACATGTGCTATGTACTCAAAATTATCAATAGAAACTCAATTAATAAATTAACCACTAATGCCTACAATGTCTTCCATAGAGATGAATATAATATTTAATTCTCTGAAAAACTGAAAGCCTTGTTAATTGCTTTTTCTAAAGAAAATTGAAAAGAAGCTGGATTTAACTTCTCCATCCATGTACATTCTTGTTCCTTGTCTTCCTTAATGTTGTTAACATCCTTTAAGAAACAAAGGAGTCCTGGCGTGGTGGTTCAGTTTGTTGGAGCATCATCCTGTACACAAAAAAAGGCTGGGGTTCAATCCCCAGTCAGGGCCTGTATGGGAGGCATGCTCAATGTTTCTCACATCCAAGTTTCTCTCTCTTCCTTTCTCTGTCTAAAAAAATCAATGAAAACATATTCTTGGATGAGGATTAAAAAACAAAATAAAAGTATAAGAAGCAATGTCCAGAAAGTTTTAAAATGTAAAGATTGAATTAATTTTTTTTTATTGAATTCAGAGGAGAAAAATGCACTGTACATTATAGACTGTTAAAAAATAAGGTGTTGCCCTGGTCAGTGTGCTTAATGGTTAGAACATTGGCCACACACTGAAGGGTCTTGGGTTTGATTCCCGGTCACAGGTAGGTACCTGAGTTGCAGGCTCTATCCCTGGCCCTGGCCAGGGTGCCTGCTGGAGACAACCAAGGGATGTGTCTCTTTCATGTCGGTTGATACCTCTCTCTTTCCCTCCCTCCCTCTCTCCCTTTCTCCTTCCCTACCACTCTCTCTAAAAGCACTGAAAAAAATATCCTCAGGTGAGGATTAACAAAAAAAAAAACCAACACAAAACAAATAGCTGTTTCCAATAAACTAATATATTGACAGGTGTACTGTTTTTCTATAGTATTTGAAGTACATTTTAACTTTTTTAGGTACTGAACAGAGGCTTAAAAGTTTTAATGTTGGTCGTGGACGAGGTTTGCTGAAGAAAATCAAACGCAAAGACCGTGGGGGAAGAGTCAGTAAAGGGCCCAGTATGTTTTCAGGAATGGATGACTTTCAAGAGGTACTGAGAGTTTATACATAATGAGGAGATTAGCTTCTCCATCATTTAACCTATTTGGCTACAAATAAAGCATTCTATTTTAATGCTACTTTTCTAGTGAAATAAATTATTCTTAGTTCAGATCAAATTAATACAAATAAATTCCAAGAAAGTAATAGTTTTTAAATTAATCATGATTCTAATATAGAGATGCAAATTTAGGTGACTTTGAAATAAGACTGATAATGTTTGAAAGCAGTTCAAAGTAACAGTGATATATTTGGGAAGCAAAATTATGTTCTGTTAGTTCTCTGTTGGACTTTCCTTTCCTAGGAGTTGCCTTCGCCAAATGCAGATGGCAATAAAATCATTAATAGCTCAATATGTAGCAGGCCAAGAAGAGACAGCAGTAAATTAGCTACCTGAAGTTGAAAGCATTAAAAGAGAAGAAAAGGAAATGTAAATGGTTGGAAAGATGAATTTATGAACTACCCATATAGTAGATAGCAAATAAATATATGTTAACTTGAACTCAGATGTGTACATTTCAACTTGTGTAGCTACTTTCTCTAGTCTGTATTCTACCACAGATCCAGTGAGGTCCGGCTGAATTCACACATCAAGAATGGGTTATAAGGCTGCAGCCTTAGTTGAGAGCAAGGGGATAGCAATATATTGTAATTTAAAATGCTTGGTTTTCTGATCTCTGGACTTAAAGATAATGGGTAAAGATTTCTTAATATGTACTCCTTAATATACTACGTAGGGAAATGTTAGTAGGTGTGGCCTAAAAAAGGAAGTTGAGGCCCAGATAAGTTTGTGAAACTCTGCACATGCCACTCTTCCCTTAGGAATTCTCAGTCAGCATTGACATATTAAGGCCTCTGTGCAGATTAGGCACAAATAAGCCTGTTCATGTTCTGTGGAATAGTAACTTTGAAACAAGCCTAGGATTTCTGGTTGATTCTAACTTGCCTGTCCATCTTCTATACCAGTTGACCTCCAGAGTGTGCTGCACTCCCTAGAGCAAATTAGTATGAATACTTTCTAAGAAAGCCTTCTTTTACATGCATTACCTACACCCCATGCCTGGGGAAAAAAAATAGCTTCCAGGAAAGCATGGCTTCAAAGCAAGTTGCTGCCTGTCTCTGTGAGCTTCAGTTTGCTAAAATGAGAATACATACAGTATTAAATTAACTGTAAGGGCCCCTTCAAGCTAACATTTTAGATGTTTACAGATCTAGCCTACAACTAAAAGATTCTTTGTCATGTAATAGAAAATCAGAATAAATTCTTTTTCAGTCATCAGATTTAGACTACTTTTTTATTTATCGAGATTAAAGTATATCATTGACTGTCCATTTATTGGTTGTCATGGAAGATTTCTTTTTGTGATCTTGGAAACAAGGGTGAGAGTACTCATGTTCAGACCCATCCAGAGTTGGGTGGACATGCTGAGTGGCTGGCATAGATCCACTTCCATCCTAGTCTTTTGAGGAAGTGTAAGAGCCCCAGAGGCCAGACAAGTTCAGGAATACCTGCACATCTACACCAATTTTCTTGAAAATTCAAAGGTACAGAACAAGCAAACTTTTCCTGTATTTTAAAGACTTACTATTTATTCTGTTGGCCATAAAATTCTTAAAATTGTTTAGTCTTTATAGTAGTATTAAATTTTCTATAAATACGTGTTCTTTTCCTGGTAGATACTTCCATTTCTCCTTCCATACATACTTTTAAAAATCTTTTATGCTTTTGTTCCTTGTACCACCAATATAATTCATGCTTTAGAGTAAATTTAGAAGACCCAGTAGTGAGTTGGGTTTTCTTCTGTCCCTTCTCTCCCCCTTTCTTGAGTTTGTGTTTTCTTATGAGATGTATGAGTTAGTGCAGAACTGCTAATGTGCCATGTGACTTTTGGCAGAACACTAACTTCTCTAATCTGCAGTTGTCATTATCTGTCCAGTGAGAGTGATAAACCAGTGACTTTTGCCATTCTTTCAGCTTTTACTTAATAAAAGGACATTGGTGTTCCTTCTGTAGGCTCAAACTTAAAAGATCAGATCTTCTGGGCACTTTATTTTGTGCTAAAATTGTATTTGTTAAAGTTGCTTAGGTTTTGTAGAATACTTTGATGATAGTTAGATTTCTCATAGTTATGTATACTGAGATATATTCTACTCATTTAAGCAGAACTAAACTGGAAAACAAAACACAAACTACAACCCTCGATTAAAACACTGAGGCATATCATTAAAAAGTGACATAGATTGACAGAAAGAGACAAAATGAGAGCACGTACAGTAGTAAGTTAATAAAGCCTAAGTACTACTTGGTGCATTTTTAGGGGATTCTTTGATGACTATCACTAAATATTTGTACTGTTTAATTTCAGAGTGTATTTCTCAGGTTGACTCACTAGCTTTGCATAATGAACTCTTCTTCAGTTGTCTATTTCATTGTAGCCACGATTCTTTATACAGATGGCATATGTGAGCTGGTCATTTCTATCTACTTGTTCTAAGTGAGCCAGAAATAGAAAATGTTTGTAAGTGAAATTTACATAGATTTAAGATATTTTCCGTGATGTGTAAAGTATACACAATTTTATTCTCTCCTGGGGCAATTTAGGTGTACTTATATTTTTAAAAAGAACCTCAAGGATTATGTTTTCTTGGTATTGTGCTTTTTAAAAGAATTCTTGCAGTAAAATGGATATTTCTGCTGTGAGCATTGAGGATCAGGTGTAAATCTAGCCATCTGCTGCTCAAAGTGTTTGCTTTGAGGCAATTTCCTATTTCAGTAGATTGTACAACATTGTTCTCTATTTTCTAGTAAATTGAGGGGAAAGGGGAAAACTGGAATCAAATCAGGAGAGCAAGTAGTCACTGCACTTCTGCAGTGTTCCAGGCACATGCATGTGGGGTGCTCAGTGAACAGTGCTATTTCATGGCCACATGAATGGATGTCCTTAGCATGGCCAAGTACCACCCACTGTCATGACTCAGTCTTCTTATACTCATAGAAGTCAAGTTTTGGCGCCTGAGGAGAACAAGGGAAAACAGGGCTGTGAGATTTGCCGTCATACACTTTTATCCTTAATTTTTTTAATTTATAAATTAAAGGTAATACATCCTCACTAAGGATTTTTTTCTCTAAAGAAAGTACAAAATAATTTTTAAGAGATTCATCTATTGACATACACTATTAAATGTGGGGCTATATTTTTTTGTTTCTTATTTTTATTATAAAATTGAGATCCTTTTTGGATGTGTAGAATGTTTCTAGAGTTTTTATTTGTTTGGTGTGGTGGTTTTTGTATTTTTTTTCTATGTAAGTAATTCTGCCATTGTTATATTTATGAATAAATCTTTGTGTGCCTCCCTGATAATTCCTTTAGAATAATCCTATAAAGTATAAATTCTGTGTCAAACAATATGGAAATTTTAAGTCTTTTATAACATAACTATCAACACTATATTTTATCATTTCTTTGCCAAAATGGAGTATTATTATTAATTTTTAAGCTTTTCATAATTTTACGCTTTAAAATGTAGTTATGCGTTCTCCTTAAAATAGAAATAGGGTTCTTTGCAACCACTAGTAACATAAGCAATTCACTAGAAGCATATCTCTCTCCAAATAAATGAGCAACCTCAGAATGTCCCATCTTGCCCACTTTTAATAGTCAATTTGAACTGCTTTCCAGATTAATTTGACTGTACATTTTAATACCTATTTAATATATGTTGCATTTAAATAAAAATATTTTCTTGCAGTATAATAAACCAGGGAAAAAATGGAAGGTGATGACTCAGGAATTTATTAATCAGCACACAGTGGAACACAAAGGAAAACAAATCTGTAAATACTTTCTGGAAGGGAGATGTATTAAGGTAAATTCACAGGGGTATCTTAAATTATTTCACTTTCAAAATGCTCTTTAAAATTTAAACCTTTTTTGGGAGGGAATTTGTTTTTTCATTTCTCATTTAGTTGTAATAAAACTGGTTCTTCACAATGTATCTAATGGAAATCCTATACATCAGAACTCATTCAATTATATTTTGGGATATTGATGTAATTTGTTGAAATTAGATTTTGTTTAATAAACACAGTGCTGACTGTGTGGCAAGTACTGTTCTAAGTGGATTACTAATATTAAATGTTTGAATCTTTATAGCAACCCTAGAAAGTAGTTACTATTACTGACCCATTGTAAATATGGCCACACCAGATGGTTAAGTTCCCATAGTAGCTCAGCTAGACATGGTGAGTGGGCAGATGCCCCTGAACCGGCTGTGCTGCCTTTGCACATGCTAGTAGCCACACCCACCATCTTGGGCAAAAACTCTTAAGGAATTGATTGGATTATTAGCTCATTATTTAAAGACTGAAGATATAACCATATGAAATGCCATGGAGAAAATTCAATTCGATTGTTTCTTTTTTTCTCTTTGTTTCATCTTTTCTTTTCTTTTTGGAACAGGGAGACCAATGTAAATTTGATCATGATGCAGAGTTGGAGAAGAGGAAAGAGATCTGCAGATTTTATTTACAAGGATATTGTACGAAAGGGGAGAACTGCATTTACATGCATAATATCCTTTACTGAAAACATGCTAACCAAAATATTGAGGTTTGAAAGAATAATTGAGGGTTTTAAAAATCCTAAGTACAACCAAGGAAGCCTAGTTTGATTTTAAATTTAAAACAACACATTACACAAACTAAGTCTAGTCAGCCTTTGTACTTCAGAAGGGCAAGCTGAGTTTTATTCTTTAGGGAAATGAAATAAATAACAGCCCTGTGGAGAAAAATCTGTGTGAAATAAAAGTACTCTGTACTTAATGTACACTTAAAAGTATTTCAATAGCATGTGCTTCCTGAAAGAGTTGGCAAAATACAGGGTGTCCCTAAAAAATGTATACATGCTTTAACAGCTGATAGCTCAGTTTTGAAAGTGAAATCTATTTTAATAAATTCTGTCTTTATAATTATTCAAAATATGTGTCTACATTTTTGGGGATACCCTGTATTTATGTTATGACTTTACTATTTTTACTTAGGTTCATAAGTAATAAATTATCATTGTTAAACATTATAAAATCAAAGTCTCATCAAATCTTACCCATAATTATCACTTTTATATTCTTCCTCAGTTCTTTCTTTAGAAACCTATACATCTAAATTATACTCCTGCCCCCATTCAAATTGGTATTTTACTATATGTTTATAGTTCTTTAAAAATACACACACACACTAGGGGCCCAGTGCACAAAAATTTGTGCACTCGGGGGGTCCCTCAGCCGAGCCTGTGCCCTCTCACAGTCTGGGACCCCTCGGGGGATATCCACCTGCTGGCGTGCCTAGCCAGTCTGGGTGAGGAGCTGATGGATGTTTGCAGGCTGGCCAAGCTCCCCAGTGGGGACCCTCACACCATGGGGGTGTGGCCAGCCTGGGTGAGGAGCTGAGGGTCGTTTTCAGGCTGCCCACAGCTCCCATTGACCCAGTGTTCCAGCAAGGCTGGCTGGAAGCAGGTTTCTGGGATTTATTTATCTTCTATAACTTTGTTGCCTTGAACAGAGGCCTAGGCAGGCAACGAAGCTCCTGTTTGCTTCAGCTCTTTGACTTCTATAATTGAGACTTTGTTGCCTTGAGCAGCCTAGACAGGCAGTTTCCTCCATTGCTGGTGCAACAGAAGCCTCCTGTTTGCTCTAGCTCCATGGCCTCCAGCCGCCATCTTGCCTGGGTTAATTTGCATACAGCCGATCTGATTGGCTGGTGGGCGTGGCTTAGGTGTAATTTCATGCCCTGGGCCTCTGGTTCATAATAAGAGAAATGCAATTTATCTATGCCCAAGATACCATTTGCAAGTACCAGATTTGCAAAAATCCTCCCTCCCCCCCCCCCAAAAAAGGGACAGTAATGATTGTTAGCAAGACTGTGATAAAATAGACACACTCGCACTTCGTTGGCAGGAATTCGAAATGGTTCCATCCTTGTGGAGGAGAGCAACGCTGTGCTGGCACAATTACACACGACTTCACCCTCTGACAAAGTGAGCCTACCATTTTGCATATGTTTTGGTGAATTAATAGATTTTGGGCAGTGATTACTGATGGCTGTTAAAACCATAAGGTGAAAAGTTGATAAGAAATTTTATAATTGATGAATGGGACTGACAACAACTGCTCCAACCCATCAGCCTTAACACTAAAAAGAAACAACTGGGCATCAAATGCCTCTTGATGCAATCAGGAGTATTTATTTGAACATCAGTGACAAATATTAAAATTAACAAATGATCCTATCTAATAAAGAGGGAATATGCTAATTGACCCTCACGCTGTCACAAAGATGGTGGTGCCCACAGCCAATAAGGAGGGAATATGCTAATTGACTGCCCCACCCTCAAAGATGGTGGCACCCACAGCCATAAGATGGCGGTGCCCAATCCCCTCAGCCCCACTGCCCAGGGCCAGCCTGAGGTAAAAGCAAGCCTTGGATGGCAGCTGCCCAGTTGCCCAGGGCCAGGCAATTTTTGCGCTGCCAGCAATGGCAGCAGCAGAAGTGTAATGGGAGTGTAGCCTTCCCCTGATCGCTGGGTTGCCTCCCAACCCTGAGGGCTCCTGGACTGTGAGAGGAGGCAGGTCAGGCTGAAGGACCCCCCCATCCAGTACATGAATTTTCATGCACCAGGCCTCTAGTATAAAAATAAAAGGGGAAGGACAGCAAGATAGCGGCATAAGGGAAACACTGTAAATGCAGCCGTGCACAATTATTTCAGAATAACCACGAAAAGAAAACACGGACACCACTCACACCCACAGAAAGGCTGGCTGAGTGAAAATTCTACAACTAGAAAGAAACTGAGACTCAGGAGTGGCGGAAGCAAAGTACAGAGGTACGGAGGCGCACACACGGGGCTCAGGGAGAGGGCTGGCGCCAGAGGACGCAGTTCTTTTTCAAACCGGAGAGAGCCACAAGCTCCCAGCGGCTCTGAACTCCAGTTCCAGGCGAGTTTCTGAGGACCCAGACACCCGGAGAAGGGGGACTGACTGGCACTGGGAGGAAATCCAAAGCGGGTTTCTCTCAGCGTTGCTTGCAGCAATTACCATGGGACACAGAGACCCAGTGTCTCTCAGCGCAGGGCTGAGATTCGGCCATAGTTATTTGCTCCACCCCGTAGACTCCCCGAGGCCCTGCACCTCCCAAGCTGCGTCAGAGGCTTTTGCATATAAAAGGCTGAGTAGCCTAAGGCAAAAGCTAAATCAACACCTCCTTAGAGATACAAGAGCCAGCCTCACCCAGTGGCCAGAGTGGGATCATCCTAAATAAAACTCAGATCCACAAGGAACACACTCGGGGCAGACATGCAGTGAGCACAAAAGCCCCACTGAAACAACTCTTGCTCCGTAAGGGTGTCTCCAGCACAGAAGTTCTCCCACTGTAGACACAGCTGACTCTCATAACCAAGTGGCTTAGAGGTTAATTCCTCTCAGTGATCACCTAACTCAGAAAGGGAAGCAGCCAAAATGCAGAGACAAAGAAACAGATCACAAATGACAGAAATGGAGGAAAGAAAACGACAGGATATAGAGTTCAAAACCGCGGTTATTAGGTTTTTCAAGAATTTTCTAGAGACTGCTGATAAATTTAGTGAGACCCTCGAGCATATGAAAAAGGACCAGCTAGAAATTAAGTATACACTGACTGAAATAAAGAATAATATACAGAGATCCAACAGCAGATGAGAGAATCACAAGAATCAAGTCAAAGATATGAAATATGAAGAAGCAAAACCCACCCAGCCAGAAAAGCCAAAAGGAAAAAAAAAAGGATCAAAAAGTATGAAGATAGTGTAAGGAGTCTCTGGGACAACTTCAAGAGTACCAACATCAGAATTAAAGGGGTGCCAGAAGAAGAGAAAGAGCAAGATATTGAAAACCTATTTGAAGAAATAATGACAGAAAACTTCCCCCTTCCCCCAGAAAGAAATAGACTTCCAAGTCCAGGAAGCACAGAGAACCCCAAACAAAAGGAACCAAAGGAGGACCACACCAAGACACATTATAATTAAAATGCCAAGAGCAAAAGACAAGGAGAGAATCTTAAAAGCTGCAAGAGAAAAGCAGTTAGTTACCTACAAAGGGGAACCCATACGACTGTCAGCTGCTTTCTCAACAGAAACTTTGCAGGCCAGAAGGGAGTGGCAAGAAATACTCAAAGTGATGAATAGCAAGAACCTACAGCCAAAATTACTTTACCCAGCAAAGCTATCATTCAGAATTGAAGGTCGGATAAAGAGCTTCACAGACAAA